>WYDI02025319.1:0-44466 GCA_009867235.2 Psittacus erithacus | reverse complement strand
CCGTTGTATTCTCTTCTCTTGTTATTTCCTTTATCATTATTATTATTGGTGGTAGCAGCAGTGGTTTGTGTTATACCGTAGTTAATAGACTGTTCTTATCTCAACCTGTGGGAGTTGTATTCTTTCGATTCTCTTCCCCATCCCTCTGGGAACCGAAGGAGGAAGTGGGGGTCGGCAGTGAGTGGGCTGTGTGGCAGGCCTTAAAGCACGACAATGCCACATACGAAAAGCCATTGTAAATAACGGGTGGAACTGCCATCATAAGGAATGAAGCAAGCATGCAGAAATCTAAAAACCCTGTGCAGAATATTCTTTCCATCCACATTTTCTTCCTTGCTAAACTCGTTTGAATAATGCAGTGAATTTACTAATGACTAAATGCCCTATTTGTCAGATACACAAGCAAACTAATCTACCTTTTTGCATTTGACCCAGATCCTGCTGGTAAATTCTGAAATGCTTATGCCCAAATAAGAAAGTAAACAGAAACACTGTGTTAGTTTAAAATGGTTAAACCAGAAGAGTGAAAAGAAGACTGGAGGAGGTAACCACATTAGACCAGAAAGTGGAGTGTGTTAATCTCCCTCAAAACCCTCAAAATGCTTTTGGTGAATCTTCTTAATTGCTGGCAAGTACAAAGAAAAATAGTATGAGTAATCTGTCATAAATCTTATTCTCCTCTCAGAGCTGTGGAGAATTGAGAAAAGTAGAGAGAAAGACATGGTGCCAGTGTTTCATTTTAGAATTCAGAATTAAATACAGAGCTCAAGTAATTCAAAGGAGATAAAGGAAAAAGGAATTCGTGTACTTTGTGAATTTAATTTCTTTTTAATAGTTGTGTCTAGGCTGCAATAACGAGCATACTGGGGAAAAATGGAAAAAGACAATACTAACGAATGTGAAGCTATTTTCAAGACTTGGAATAGGATAATTCAAAGAACTGAGAACAAAAAAGAAGAGTAAAACTAAAAAGCGCTTTTGACAGCCTTCTTTTTAAAAAGTGGCTGAGCAGATTTATCAAAGTGTGTGAAATGTTTGATCCTAAGCTGAACTTCCATGAAAACAGAATCGTATTCCTTTCTGTTCAGAGGTCAGGGAAATGCTGCAAGAGCCAAAGAAAAGGACAAAGAGCACTTTCTAATTCAGAATTAGGAAGTGCTGCATGTACAGCCACGGATGTCTATATGTAGCAGTTACCAAACATAAAGTGTGTTTAATTGACTAAAACCAGGAGATCAAAATCTGAATAGCTGAAAATTTAAACAGTATCAAATGACACAAGTGAAAAGGAAGCTAATTGGAATATAATCTTCTACATAAAGAATGGAAATATTTAAACTTACTCAAACTGGTTTTGCTAATTGACAGTTATATCAAGGCTCTAGAAATAGGATGCACCAGTGATGAAAAGATGCAAGGATGCTCTAATGGCAACAGGTATCTATTCTGAAAGCACACTCAGCACCAAATATTAGGGCACAGTATTTTGAGCTTGTGTATGTTGTGCTGATCCCAGCCCTGCTCTGCTCCACCAGACGGATGTCCTCCTTTCCCTGCCCCTATCTGCAGCCCATCGAGTGGAATGAGGCCATTACAGCACCCTGCAAGCCATGTACTATGGATGGGACATTCTCACAGATTCAAATTGGGATAGTCTGCTACCCATTCTGCATCAAATGCCATACCTCTGCTCCTTCAAGCATGCAGTGGGATATCTAACGCCTTCAGGAACTGACTAGGACACGCTGCTCTATGCAGAGGCTGTGCTGTGAGGCAGTCTGCTTCACAGTCCTAGTGAAACATGAGAATAGGAGCTTTCTGTTTGCCCCAGAGCAGGAGATCAGAGCTACCTGAACTCACCAACAGTGTTTGTTCCTGCAAACTCAGACTTTGGTGGGGTGCTACCTTGCTGGGAGAGAGGAGACTGGCGCTGTGCAAGATGGTCCAGAAAGACCCATCGCTACATCTTCCCTTGGGAATACGCTACTGGACAACCAGGAACACAGGAAGCAGTACAGGAGGACCAAACAAGTGATGGACCAAATGTGGCACAGGACAAAATGCATCTGCCACTGTTCCAGTTCAAGGTGCTGCAAGTCTTCCAGTCATCCAGACTAAGGCCCTAATTCTGAATTCTAACTGTAATTAGAAGGGGAGGAAATGTAAAACAAACAAACAAACAAACAGCAGTTATTTGTGATTTTTAAGTCAAAAGTCACAGCCTTACTCTAATCAACCCTGCACTGGATATTCTTCACACGCCTGGCCTGCTCCCATTTCCCCCAGTATACTACCACCCAGTCTGAGTGCCTCAGTATGGTGTTTGTTACACGAGGACTGAGAGGCTAGAGTTGAAGAAACATCTGAGCTAAAGAAGACAAAAGAGGTAATAAAGGCCCTGTGATACCACAGTTGGAATAGCCCCTCTCTCTATGCCCTGCTATACACAGGTTGCTTTTCCATCCAATAACTCCCAGGATACTTTGCAAACCCTTGCAATTAAGAATGCAATCAACTTGGAAAATGCTGAGCAAATTTTTAATAAAATCAAGCAAAACCAAACAAAAAGATGCTTGTCAGTTAACAAGTCCTAATACAGATCAGATGATAGCATCTTTACATGTACTCCTCTAAATCCAATTTGCTTTCAGTGCAACTACTTGAAGAAATACAGCCACAAAATGGCACAGAAGAATTAAAAAAAATTAAATGTATTTTTATTCAATTAGTAATTTGTTGTCTTTCTAAATCTCTCCAGGGTTTGAACTTACAAAAACTAAGTAATTGGTTTTGTTTTCTTCTGGAGAGAAAGCTTACCTTCTAACCAGCTTGCTTAGCTTCTATATGCGTACCTTTTCATGCTGATCTTTGTGTTACACAGTTTGTGCTCCAAATCAATATCTGAAAGAAAGCTCAAAATCCCTCTACAACTTGACCATCAGGTGAATTTTGGGATTTAGTAACACTACATTATGAAGTTAATTTTTTTAAAAAATATTAAAAAAGTAAAACTTATGTTTTGCTGCTGAATATTAAAACATATCCTTGCAATATCACAAATATGAATGAAAATTGCATTGTGTTGAGTACAACACTGAAGGGAATGTTTTCCATCTTAGTTACCTGTATCCAGCTTGGTTGCAACTTTTTATTGCCTCCTGTAAACATACACTTACAAGTAAATTGTTGCCCGCCTTTTATCACTGTCTTTCTTATACCTTAATATTTTTTTTGTGATTAGAAGTTTTAAATCAGAATTAATATACCTAGGTTACCTGTACACAAAAAAAAAGCACTTACTAAAAATCCAAACTTCTTGTAGAAACGCCCATTAATCCCAATGAAACGAAAAGCAAAGGAAGCAATTCTATTGCTCCGAGGGGTTTTCCTCTATGTTTTAACATACACATTAATCAAATGCCATTCTTGGAAACAAAATCAATGTGAAGTCTCGACTCTAGATGGCAGCAGCCTCCTTTAGTTTTTCGTTTTATCCTTCGTTTCCTGGCCTTTGTTTCTTAACCCTCCAAACAATTCTACACTTCCTTCTCTTCCCCCAAAATAAAGACTTCAGTGGTCCAAGCTGCATAGTCTGGGGAAGATGTCTGGAAGGTATTTTCACTAAAGAAATCAGGCCAGTCCTGCAGTTAAGCTACAAGTTTCTTCAAAGCATACAGAATAATCGAGGCCTGAAGTGGGGAAAAAAGAAAGGAAGATTTTCTCCCTCCCCCTTCCCCTATCAGTCACCTGGAGAAATGCTAGAAAAACAGTGCTTCTTTTTGTCTAACAACAGTTCCTCAGATAGAAAAGGAGGGGGCAAAGGACAGAGAAAAGAAAGAGTCACAGAAGAAACGGAACAAAAAGGTGTCATTTCATAATGACTTTGAACAGGGAAAAAAGTCTACCTAAAGAGCATGGCTTTAAAGCACTGAACAATTTTACAAATCTCTCTTGTTGGGCACAGTATATATGCTGGTGAAGTTTATCAGATGAGCAAAGGCTACTTTATGTATCGTAAAACTTAACATGTAAGGATAGCTACTGCTCATGCTAAAAACCTCATCTGAACTCCTTTCCCTTTTCCCTTCCCCAAAATTAGCATCCAGTTTTGCCACTCAGCCACCAGTCTGGCAAGGTTCTGTATTTTTCTACACTTCCCCCACCCTGTTGCTAGTGTCTTCCCTGTAATGGGTATCAGGTAGGGTACCGTAACTCCTCCAGCTCTAGCGCTTCTCACATGGTGTCTTTGACATGATCACACCTCTGGCATTCGTGTGAATCAAATGCAAATACAGAAATATCTCAGAGATTTCTAAAAGCTCATGCATTCATAATGCCTTAACATGTGTAAACTGTTGCAATTAGAAACTGACTCTGTGAGTCCTCAAGCACACAAGAAATCTTACTGGGGCAAACAATTTCAGCTCAACTGGATCAGTCCCCTCTGTGCATTTTCCTATTCATGTGTTTTAAAAACCAAGCTATTAGATTTTAAGTTCACATTTATGGTCAGCATTTTGAAAATTCCTACATACACATGTTGTCATGGTCTTATTTCTACTGGTAAGAACACATAGGGGCATTAGAGAGCACTCAGGAAATTGCCTTTTGGAATAGTTACTGCTGTGGGGTACTTAATGCTGCGGCGCTCTAACACATCACAATGTTAGCATTGCATCCTAAGGTGATGACTGTACTTTCTTCACAACTCACAAACTTATTTTTTTCTGTATAAAACCCACAGAGTTCAGTCCCCTACATCATAATTTCAGGCCCCCAAAGGCTGGTGAAACTGAAGTTAAAATGTATGTACCTAGCTACCTTGCTGTGAGGCTTATTCATGGTCTGATGGAATGATGAAGGCTATAAGTACACTGAAAACTTGAACAGGTATCTTCAGCATTCTCCAGACACAGTCAGGAAATGCATTTTTCTATGAGAAGCATAGAAACAAGAAAAACAAGGATTCTGAGAACCAAGGATTCAAGACTAGCAGACTGACAGAAAATACCATAAGAAACATAAACGCATAAGAAACAAAAAACATCAAGTTCAACTTCTAAATTTACCTCTGACTCACTCTACTGCAAGATCAGATGATTTTAAGAAGTCTGAATACAGACCAGGTCTGTTACTAGATTCTACTTGACCACCATTACCAATTACATGGTCATCACATGGTATTTCTCATGGTGCTCTTTTACCATACACCTGAAATGATGCAATCACAAGCAATAAAGGCAGCAGTTTTGATTTCTTCCCCTTCACCCCAAGCCATAGGCACCTCTAACCCTATGGAGAATCAGGTTAGGGAGCTAATGTGTGCTACTACCCTCCTTGGTGTGATTCACTGGCACTCAGCTGAACTTCGGTACCCACACAACAGAAGTGATCAAAACTCACAGGTAGGAATGAGGATGGGACTCCACTCATTAGATTTGCCTGTCTGTGCAACCAAGTTATCCCTGCTACTTTTGGAAAAGAACTCATATCTCCAAGTCACATCATTGCTAAAGGACTTGAACACTGAGCCAACAAATGAAGACATCTACCCACATATACTCCAAAACTTAACTTCCTTGTCACATTGCAACTGAAGCATCCCAGACATAAAGTGTCTTCTAGAAGACAACACTAACACCACCCTAGTGCTTTTTAGGGAGAAAGTCACAACTACAGAACACTGACATACAAAGTTCTGTGTTGTGAGTAAAAAGCTGAAATTGGTGGATCTAAATGTTAAATCCTACAACTGGACTGAGATGGCTGAACCTCTGTCCTCTTGGGACCCCACAGAAGTTTAAGATGCTCCCTGAGGGGTACAAAGGGTTACCTGCAGGAGTGCACTTGCACCACTGGAATGGAAGTCTTTACTTTTGGGTCTAACACAATTAGGATTCAGAAATTATATGTGAATCACAGCCACTTTAAAAATTGTATCTCGAGAGCACAACACAATTTATGAGAGCATCAGAAGTCACCGGTGCTCTGACCTTTACGACTGCAGTAATGAACAATTCATTTCTGCGCTACTAGAGGGAGCAAAAAGAGAGCAAACAAAGCAGTAAACCTTTCTTTTCCCTTTCTTCTCAATTACTATAAGGTTTATCTATAATTCATAGATTTTACTATGAGAATTGACATAAAACCTGAACACAGTTCAGATTTATGAATTTATTCTCTCAATACCCAAGTGAGGCTGATGGACAATGATGGACATCATTTTTCAGACAAAGGAATGACACACAGAGTATCTAACTGCCCAATTTCTTTTCTTTTTTTTTTTTTACAATAAGCATGCTCTGGAATAGGAAATATGGGTGATTGGGGCATCCTTAAAAATCAGGGCATAAGAAATCTAAGATAACAGGGATGGCATATGGCAGATAAAAATAACTCTTGAGTCACTGTCCCATATACCGACTGAAGGCAAAGGTGCATGTGATTTCAGGTAATTCATCCTTCAAACTCCACTTTTGACTTTCACTGGGTGCTGGTATCATAGCATTTAGGATTAGAACTCACACACTAATTTGCAAAGAAGGATTTCTCTCTCCAGGATGGTATTTTTACCTTACATCTTCTCTACCTTTGTTACGTCCTCTTCAAAACTCCTTTTTCTATGTTCTCAGCTAATGGTTTGCTTAGACTCTTTTGACAGATAAGGAAAGACAGACATAGGGACAAACTGGCAATTCTTGGAATAATTCACCTTGTGCATCTTAGACATATGTTTTAAAATGGGATGGAGGCGTCCACCTCCCTTGATTAAACTCCAAATGAACTCTACCCATCTTCTGCCATGGTGAAAGGAGCCAGATCAAAAGAAACACTGAACATTTATGTATCCATGGAAGTATCTTTAGCTGTTACATGGAAGGCAACAGGAGACACTGAGAAATTAAAGAAACTATTTCCTCACAGCCGATAAATACATTTCACAAACTGCCGCTTTTTTTAGGGAAAGAAAAAAAGGAAAGAAAAAGAGACTCATTTGTCTTACCAGTTGTTTGACTGACCAACAGATTTCTTGGTCACATCTGCCGTATGTGTACATTTATGAAAATGCAGCTTGAGCAAAGGATCATGGAGGGTGTCTGGAGGCAACACAGGGCATACTGATACACCCTTGACTTTAATGTATCAGACTTGTAATGAGGGGCTAATTTGGTTCTAAGCACTAGCTTGGCAGAAACAAAATACTTATAGACTATTAATAGAGAAACTTTTCACAGAAGCTGTGACCTTTACAACTTAGCATGGTTTACAGTCCTACCTCTGTTACAATGAAGGAGACCTCTGCTGCAAAAGCAACATGTTTTTCCCCCAATTATAAGGAAAGGACTGCTAACATAGAGCAACTCTTCAGTACATACACTGATGCAAATCCCTTCCGCAGTACAGAGGTGTTCTGAAACACAGCAGGGTTTATGGCGCTCTGAACAATAACATCCTCTAAAGACCCTCAAAAATCTGTTTTCAGTATTGACAGCCACTCTGGCCAAAGGCCTGTGGAGATTTGAAGGCAGCGATGTCTATGCTGTGGTATCTCTATGCTGTGATAATAAAACTGATTAGTAAAAGAAAATATTATCAGACATAATGTTGCATTGGAATTGGGGGCGGGGAAGAGGAGTGTACTGAAATGGTTACTTCTCTCCTTTCAGAGTCAGACATATGTAATAGATTTCTAATGACTCTGAGTATAATTAAACCTTTAAAAACAGTATTGCAAATGCGTGATGGAAAACAGTTAGGAAACACATCAAAGAGGATAGTCCGTTTACTATTTCAGCTTTTATTTGCCAAGCCATGTGTCAACAAAAATACTGGTTGTTAAAGGTCACCGAGACCAGAGGAACCAGGGAAATAATTGTATCAGGATCATTTTTAACACAAGTAGTTAAAGTTTAGAACTCAGGAAAATACATAATGCAAAATGTAAATGTGCATTTTTAGACTCATGAAAACCACTTTTTCTTTAATCCTAAAAGATACTGATAGGTCTGACTCCATTTGCTCATTGCTGTAACTCACAGCAGCACACAGAACATAAGCAGGACACATAGTCTAAAAGCACAGGTATGTGGGATTAAACAAACTAACATAAAGACATAAAACAACTTACAAAAACAACAAATTAGCTCCAGAAATACAAGCTAAGGAGAAAAATCTGGAAATAATCAGAACAATTGGTAGAGTAATCCTAGTTCTTCTGAACACTGCAGAAATGAGGAGCTCTACAGGGATACGCCAGTAGCTCAAACAGCAGAACAGCAACAAGCATCATTTTGTCATACTTAAAAGGGTTGAGCAAGCTACTGACTCATTAGAAGCAAATGGTGAGAGCAGCTAAATAACTGGCATTTCAACAGTTCTATGCTTGCAACTATTTGTGCCACAAGGAATTATTTGTAGTGATGTTCTGAATGTAAAGAGTGATAGAATAGTTCATGGGAAGCATGTTTCTTTAATTTATCCTGTTCTTAGATGCAAACGATGGCAGATCTAGGATTAATCTGGTCTCAAGAAGAAAGCACAGAGTGAAAATTATTTCAGCCACATCTTTGACAGCTGGCCCACAATCATGTTACCCTGAGAATGCCAAATTTGAGAGATAACCAAGGGGACAGAGTAGAGCTCCGCACGCCCTTAAGAATGTAACAATAGGAAGTGATTATTCACTATTTTTTCCAAGAACTGGAGGCTTAAACTGAACAGAGGGAAGAATTTTTTTTTACTTTTCATGTAGCACATACTTAGAACTCATTGCCACTGCATACTGCAGAGGCCAAGAGAATAAATGGGCTCAAAGGAGGATTAGCTGAGTTCACAAAGGGCAGGGCCATATACAGATATTGAACACTGAGGTCAAGAAATAGCCTCAGAGACTGAAAGTGCATAAACCACTGTGTTGTTTTTTTTTATTAAGCTGGAATGTGGAAGACAGATATAGGGAGGGGATGGATATATTCCGGAGTAAGAATCACTGTAGACCAACCCTGTTTTTCTGTTCTTTTCATAAACACTAGCCAGGTTACTGGGCCCACTTAGACTGACTCAGTAAGAAGGATTTTAGACTTTGGTCAGTTGTTTCTACACACACACACTAGTGAAACATGCCCTTTTGAAACCAAATGTCAACTAGTAAAAGGATTCTCAGAGCAGAGGAGCAGGCAGGCTAGTTCTTATGCCAGCAGGACTAGGATGACTTGCAGCTCCATACTGCTTGAGGCATTTATAAATATATGACATGTGCAACAAATGACAGCTTTAAAAATGGCAGACCCAAGGACTCATGCTCACCAGAAAGGAAAAGGTTCAATTTGGAATACCCAGGCTATCCTTCAGTTCAAGAAAGGGCTCTCTGCTGTACGCTGTCCACTGTTTTGTTCAGGTCGAATCCAGATGAAAAGCTGATAAGCACAGTACCATTTCTCATTCAAGAGTATAGTCCCCTAAGGACATGCCATCTGCTCAGTATCATCTAGCCCAGGAAGCATGTGTAGGGAGCATGAAGAAATACCTAAGGGCATGGGAAGGTGGTGGGTAGGCTTCTTGGTCTTGGGGTGAAAGGCAGAAAGAAGGGTGAGGAGCCATTGCCAAGGCAAATGGGGAAGGGACAACGATGGACAGAACATGCAGGCTGCTGAGGTGACTGAACCGTACTGAAAGCAAAAATAGGAAGTCTGAAAAGTTCAGATGTGCGAAAATTTTAAGTCTCCTTGACCTCATTGTTAAGACATTTTTCTCTAAAAACATCCTTGCCCTTAGAACAGGGTATCTTAGCAACTTTTGTTCATCATGTCAGCTGGCAGAAGTAACAATACCATGTACGCCACTTTAATTTTCTCCATTGTAGGGCTCAGTGCTTGCACTAAGATCATACACAACAGTATTTAACAATATTATCATGACATAGTGATAGAGCTGATGTCTGGGAAAGGAGAACCTAAAGAAAAGAAACCTATCAAAAAACCCTCCACAAAATTCCCTGACGAGTCATTCTTGTAAAATGAAAAGTAATTTACACAGCAGTTTTACAAAAAAGAGAATTATGCAGTTAATCGGCAGTGCTGGATAATTACACTGTACATGAGGCCTTGCTTTTAGGGAAAAATATAAGCTAATAAAGAGACTCAGACAATCGATAACGACAGGGCTTTTGGGAGATACTGGAGACACAAAGCTGAATAATTTAAAACTAAGGAGTATAATGACTGTGAAATGGAATTATTTTAAGTTTGCATTAATTCTCCACCCAATTATATACCTAACATGAAGTCCAAAAGCTAGAGAATTCCCCTTGATTGCAAACAACTGCAGCAACAATGAGAAAGTCGAGGGGATGTGATCCTGAACATGACCAGACTCTGAATGTGTCCTCCCAACTGCTGTGACCATCCTTAATATTCAGAGGTCTGCTAGAGAATTAAAGCCAGTTTACACTTCCCTCCAGTTACTGCTGGTTCAAGTAAGGTCTCTCTCTAATACAGTCAACTGCAGTCAATCAATTTTCTTTGCAGTGCCTTTTTGCACCTTTCAAGTACCAGCAGCAGCCAGCTCAGCCTTGCTGCCTCACTGCCACATTTGTGATGGGAGAAACCAGTGAAAAGTTAAACAACATTGAATTAACAATGAAAATGATGACCAGTGTAATGAGAGCATTTCATTACCTTTGCATTGTAAGCAATTTAGCCCTGATTATTATCGATCTTCGGTGATACTGCATCCAAGTAAAACATGCTACTCTAAAAAAGGGTGGGTATAGTGGAAGGCAGGCATTGTTTGAGTGTACTCATAAATAAACCAGACCATTTCCCTTCCTGTGACAGAGGTTTACCTTACAGCTGAGTTATCAGCATTCTGCAGTCACCCTTTCTTTGTGTCTGCGCAGCAAACAATACAAGAGCAACTTTACATAGTACACCTGAAAAATTATTACTATTATTATTATTATTACTTCTACGGCACCCAAAAGAGCACTAGGTATTTCACAAAGTAGTTAAAAAGACAAACTATTTGCTGCAGTGAGCTAATACTCAGAGAAACAGTAGAACTACATAGGGTGGAAAAACAGGAGGAGGTGGTGGAACAAGAGGAAGTATATGGGTTACAGGAATAACATTAAACAGTTACTAATCTGGGGGACATGAGGTTCAGTACATGCTGCCTATTATTCCACACTGAGGACAGAGGAATCCCCATGAGTGGACATTTTGTTAGGTCACTTTCTAAATCCACTGTTTTTATCAAAAGTGCCTTTTGATCACACACTAATAATCCATGTCTTTTTTCACTTGGGTTTTGCGGCCTGAAAGCAGATACATTTGAAAGTTCCGTCAGTTCCAAACTAAATACAATTATTAAGGATTTATGATTCAGCAAACAGCAGCCAGAGATTCTGGAGCTTTCCCTGATTTCACAGTGATGGCACAACAAAATCCGTGACTTTGGGCCAGGACAAACCAAGGCAAATTCGCAGGAGCAGCTCGCTTCCCTGCATGCTACTTAACCATTGAATCATAGAATCAACTAGTTTGGAAAAGACCTTTAAGATCATAGAATCATAGAATGGTTAGGGTTGGAAAGGACCTTAACATCATCTAGTTCCAACACCTCTGCCATGGGCAAGGACACCTCCACTAGACCAAGTCGTTGAAGGCCCTGTCCAGCCTGGCCTTGAACACTGCCAGGGATAGAGCATTTACAACTTCCCTGGGCAACCTGTTCCAGTGTCTCACAACCTTACAGTAAAGAACTTCTTCCTCATATCCGATCTAAATCTTCCTGTTGAAGTTTCAAGATGCGCCAATAAACCACACTGTGGGACTGCATGCTCACAGCAGAAGTTAAGAAAAACTTGCGACTGACTTGCTTCTTTTTCTCACTCTGCATCTGATTTTTAGGGCTCACTATTTAGGGAACCACTTGGTGCGGCTGATCTGCTTCCTCTGAAGACCCTGCTGTTCCCATGCACCTCCGTGTCCTGACACCACTTCCCAGAGGGATTACAACATCCTTCACCTGCTGAGTGCACTAGGGACAGCCCGGAGTGAAGAGGCATAAAAAAAGACCAGGACAAACTGCAGCACTCATTCCCAAATCCATCTACCAGTACAAAACCAACTGCCACACAGCTCCCTGCTCTCTGGGCATCTGCATACTGACCAGAATAAAGCATGCTGCTGGCGCCTCCAGACTATTAATAATAGTAAGGTATGCGCTGCAGCAGGAGGGAGAACTGCAAGGGGCAGCGCACCATGGGGCTGGCATAAGGAATGGATCTGCTCCAGGCTGCCTGCCAAAAGCACTGGAAAACTTGACTTTCCGGGGGCCGCCCAAGGATGTTTCTCTCCTGCCTGCAGTACTCTTTGGAGAGCTTTTGCCCAGACCAGGCTGCACAAAGCTAAGTGCAGGAGGAAAGTATTCCTGCTTGCTCTCCAGCCTCTCCAGCTGGCACTGCTGCCTCCTGATGAAATGGAGTCACTGGGCTCCCTGACCACCCTAAAAGCTTCTGCTTCATCCTGACATGCGTGTGTGGGTTTATAGAGGCCACTGGAGCCAGAGATGAGCATCTGAGGAAGAAATCATTCCTACTTGCCTCTTAACCCAAGGGGAAACAAGAGGGACAGCAGAGTCTGCCAGAGGGACCGTTCAGGTTTGTCCAGGACCCACTGCAATTGTAGAGATTAGGACAGTCTTACAAGACAGAGAACAGAGAAGACAAAAACTCATAATGTTCTGATAGAAACACTTCACTCCCTGCTAATAGCCTCCTATACCAGATGTTTTAGAAGGGGGTAAAGGCAGTAAACCAGCACTGAGAAAGGAAGTGGCACAAGGGAAAAATAATAGAGATACCAGCGTCTATCAGTGCACCGTTTAGCACGAACAATCTACTATCAGTTCAGATCCTGGATCACCTGTATGTTTCTGCCCACGTCGTACCCCTGACACGCAGTGTGTCCCTGTGAGGTTGCTTCCTCCTCCTTCAGATGGCTGACAAGTCGTAGAACCATGCACAGAGAACGACTGCTGTCTTGGTTAAAAAGATTGCAGATGGCTAGCTTCTAGAAGCATTACTAAATATGTTGATGTTTCATAACCGAGTTTACTCTCATTGCTGTTTGTGTTTCTGGTTTGTGTATAGCAGGAGCGGTCAGGCAGGGTGAATGCTTACTGTTGTGCAGATCTGCTGCAATACCTCATTTCCACCAGCGGAGCTGATCCAGGCTTCCCAGTTCATTTCTCCCAGCAGCCTACCCTTGCTGCGACGTGCTGTGGTACACTGAGCAAGCCCAGCTCCCCATGGATGTTCATACAGAAAATGTATATACCTTGTCTGTACACAGCCTTCAGCTTTCAAATCACTAGCAGTGACCCCATAGGAGAAGCAATTTGGCTTCCATGTGTACCACCCAGAGAGAATTTGAGATACCATCTATTTAGCAGAGGATTAAGGCTACCAAGTGTCTACCTTGAACCATCAGCCTGCCTCTCAAATACAAACACGCAGTTAGGGTTTCCAAGGACAAATTATTTCACATTATGGCATATGCCAAGGGGTTAACCTAAGCCTCGGAGATATGTTTGGAAACTGGTTGCGTTAAGCCACTGTCATCTCCTAAATATAACCTTTTTTTCATTAAAAACAAAAACAAAAAAACAAACATAAAATCCCCAACAAACAAAACAACACACCCTCCCCCCCCAAGAAAAAAAACAGCAAAAAATCAAACCAACCCCAGCAACAAAAAAACCCAACCCAAACCAACCAACAACAAAAAAAAAAACAAAACCAAACCCTTTAGGAGTTTTCTCTGAAAAAAAAACCCAGCCTCAAACAAAAAAAAAAAACAACAAAAAACAAACACAGCTTTTTGAGGCAGGCTGGAGAATTCCTGAAAGTTTTCCATGTGTTCTAGCAATTCCCCCTGTGAAGCTCTGCACTGTTCTTCCTCCCTGGAGCAGACACCCAGAGAAAGCAAAGCCTGTGCAGCTCCTGCACTGGCTGCCCGCAGCTCAACAGCTGAGATGGCCCTTCCTGACCAGAGCTAACTAGCTTCCCAAGTATTTCCACTTGACTCCACAAGCTACTTCTTGCAGACAAAAGCTAAACTGGATTATCACCTCCTTCCAAACAGATTCTTATGCAATAAGAAAGCCTGCAAGCACAACACTGAAATTAACTGACATGCTTATTTTCCTACAATGGCTCATAGAATGACAGAATGATTTGGGTTGGAAGGGACCCTAAAGCTCATCCAGTTCCAACCCCCTGCCATAGGCAGGGACACCTCCCACTAGACCAGGTTTCTCAAAGGTCCATCCAGCCTGGCCGTGAACACTTCCATGGATGGGGCAGCCACAGCTTCTCTGGGCAACCTGTTCCAGTGTCTCACTACCCTCATAGTGAATAATTTCTTCCTAATATCTACTTTAAATTGACAGGATGCATATAACTTTTCAGCAGCTAATACAATTTTGCCTCTGTTTGTATAAAGGACCAAGCACAGTTTCTCTCTAAGACTCTAAGACACAGCTGATGTTCTTCCAGGGCTCTCTATTAACATTTTCCCTACAAGGGCTGCTGCAGCTGAGCTGTTCTGCACAGATTTCTGCTCGCCATGGGGGAGTTGGGGAAGGGGGGCGTTAATTATACAGAAAGATGGATCGAGGCCAGGGAGCCCCTCTGGTGCAGTGTCTCCTACATGCACAGCCTCCTTCCTGCTGTTCTGCAGCTACAGGGATCACCTGTTGGTCTTGGCATTCCCCCAAGCTGGGGCCTAGCGGAAATGACAGAATCAGCTAGAAATGAGAGCCAACTCCTATTCCAGCCACCCAAATGAGGGAAATGCAAAAACAGATGATGGCAACGTGATCTTGCTGCTGCATGCGGAAGCCAAGAGGGGGTGGGGTAGAAGGGAATGGAGAAAGAAGGGATGTTATTTTGAAAAAAACAAATAAAAAAACCCAGAACACACCTCCCTTCCCAAACCACTAAAAAGATCTTTTCTCCTGCTGTTCTCTTTTCATATTGAGCACTGTAAAAACATTAGGAGAGTTTTTCTCCACACGAACACCTGCCAATAGGGAGAACTAACTACCTTGTTCCTTCTCCCGCTGGGGATGTCAGATGTTTCCATCTCCCACATGAGAAATGTCAAAGGGATATTCAGGTATGCAGCAGAAACAATCTGCCTTTTTCAGACCGACTCCCTTCAGTACCGCACGGCTACACACCAACTGTTTATAGATCTGTGTCAGGAATCCCATTCTCCCATAACAACAGTGCTCAGCAAAACCTTTTATTTGGTTTTTGGGTGAGCTGCAGTGATGTGCAGCAGAAAGATTAAGCACCTCTCGCCTCTCATGTTATTCTTCCAGGCTGAAAACCAGTTAAGTAACCCAGAGAAAGAGTAATCATCACAAGTAGTATTTAGAAGACAGGAATGATGCCTTTTAAATTGTGAAAATTAATTGCACACTGCATTTCCAGATATAACTAGTTTCATACAAGCTGTCTGAATCCATGTTCACTTGAAGGAGTAACTATCCTAACATCCAAAATTTCTCAGCCAATTTATCTGGACACTGGAGTTCAGTGACACCATAAATCCATCTCCAATAGCTTAACAGGCTTTAAATGACCTTTTTAGATTACTTATTTTTAAACCCAGTAATTTTTAAAAACAATAATAAGAATGGGAAAAGCCTAATTCTTAAAAGGAAGTCTTTTCCTTCTCTGAGAGCAATGGAATGGCTCCCCAGAGCTTACTTCTTCCTGAGAAAACACTTCATGAATAGTCAATGCACAGTCCAATTCCTCAATAAGCACCAAGCCTTCAAACACACCCAGCATTCAGCAGTCCTTGTGACTTTGGCCTTTAAACCATAACACTTTTTGCCTTGCCCTGTTCAGTTTCCCAAGCCTCCTTTATTTCTGTTCTTTTTAGTAACTAGGTAGGTAAGCTGAAGCAGAATTCAAGCAGTGGGAGCAAGCTGGGGCTAATTTGCACCTTATGAATTATTCAGGTCCTCCTGATTCCTGCACCTGCACCGAGGCAGGAAGCTTGCAAGGAACAGTCATTACTCTTCTCTGGGGTTTGCACAAGCTTGGTTACTGCTCAGACACTGTTCAGTAACTAAGGGCTTCAGGTCTCGTATTAAGCAGTGGAAGTGTGTGTGTGGGAAATAACCTCACATTGTCAACCCCTCCCCTTTGCTGCCCCAAATCCAGGGTAATCATTCAACCCTTTTTGCATCAAACAAATCACAGTGTGTACCAGACTGCTGAATTCACCTCACACATGCTAATCTGGATCAGAGCATCAGCAGGGGAAAAAACGAATGTGTGCACAAGCTGGTCTCATCAGATATTTACTCAGCTGTATTAGATTGCACGTTTAAACTTCTCCCTAGCTCAGTAGGGAGTATTTCATATGCATCAAGTATTTCACACGCTAACTTGATCATTAAGGCATCCTTATCTACAGATATGGCACAAATAAATTCTCTCACTGGCATACTGGATAACATCAGGGGTACTAACAGTTTAATACTATTGGAAGAACCTATATTGTGCTTTCAACAGGATGGATTTAACAAGCAAATAGGTCTTTTCCATCTTCATCTACTGTTATCTTGGTAAACAGAATGCGACACCTAACTGCAAATCCAGCTATGACCTATAAATCTAGACAGCCATGAGGAAAATTTGCAGAGAGCAGATACAAACCAATTAGCACTATGAACACTTTAAGATAATGGTATGTTTATAAGTTAATATGCTAAGGCAAACAGATCTAAAAGTATGATGCAAATTCAAAGCAGTAAACACCATCTTTACTGCATCTCATGTCCACATTTTCACTGAATATCTTCACATCCTGTCCTTTACTAACAAGTTTTCCAGTTAAAGATCATCTCATTAATCCCAAGCAGCTAAGCATCATGCTTTGATTGATTCAGTAAAACAGATCTGCAGTAACTGATAATGAAACCTCTTTAATCCCCTCTTCCAAAATAATGAGTGAAACACAAGTGTTCAGAATTCAGAAAAGTACAGTCAATCCTTATCAAATCTTCACTTTTCTTCTTTCTACGCTTAAATAAGCATCCTTTTGATGCAGAATGCACAACTGGTCCTACGCAGCTCTTACCTCACTTCTATCCAATAATAGGTACTCTGTCTCTTTTTTAAGGTATTTTAATCAGGCATGTAAACACGTTTTATTCTTTGATGCTCTTCCACTCAGCATCATTAGTCCTCAACATGAAATCAATAGACTTAAAACATTTAATCACGCCAAAATGCAACATATAAATCCACAAATGACTTCAGCTCATCACACACACTGAATAGCTTGCAAGCTGGAAACTCTCCCTTCTTTTTGCCTTCAGAATCAGAAAAACTCTAAGCGACTCTTTCACTGAAGTAAACAGATTCTCTCTCCAAGTATCTGCCACTGGGCAAAAAAAAGATGTTGATATACAAAACATGTGAATTTCTGTTTGCTCCGTCATCTTTTTTCATGCCTTGCAGTCACATTGGTCTTACCAGAAACACTTGTTTTACGGCAACCTTTTGACAGTATGCGTGTCTGAAAAAGTTTAAAAACAATTACAGTAACTGGGTTACAGAATGCACTGGAGGTGCAAGGGAAACAAAAAACATCTTTGCAGTTGTTTATTTTCATTTTTTAACAGCACAAATTGTTTCTGTGCTTGAAAAGAATGCGTAAGGGACAACAGTCATAGCTGCTTTTTTTGTTTTTTTTTCTTTTTTTTTTTTAAGAAGAAAGAAGATAATTTGCTCTACATTATATATGATTTCCAAAGATGCTGGAATACAGAAAGTGACAAGAAATGCAATAATGGAGCAGAAATTGTGGCTGAGATTCAAAAATTAAGGACAGCCAGACCCATGCAAAAGGGCAGAAACAGATGAACAGTGAAAAGTGATACTCTAGATAATGGAATAACATCTTTAATTCTACTACATTAAAAATGACTTAAAGCTTACTCATTTCAAAGTAGAAAATATAGTTAAGGAAGTGAAATACATATGCAGACGTGTGAAAACCAGCATGCTGAAACTCTGATTTGGGAGGCAGGCACCAGAAGCCTTCCTAGGTCCATGACCACATTCCCACCCACTGTCCATTAACAATCCCACACAGCACTCGTCTAAAGGCATGAGGTCCTTCGCTGTTAAGGTGGAGCTTCTTTAGGTACCAACCATGGTGGCACTGGCAAAGTGTTGTATCGTAACCTTGCAGTCAGGTAATTCAACCAGGGAGAGAGAGACTTCTGTTGCAGGTGGGTCTCAGACAGAAGATTGATTCAGCATCTTCATCACCCCAGGAATAACTTGGCTATAAACACTTGCAGTTTTCTGCCTGAGTGTTCGTGCAAGTGAACTACTCAGCAACCAGGACTGTAAGAACAACAAACCTAAAAAGTTGGGCAGAAATCTGGACACTCAGCTCCAAAAGGGAGATGGTGATAGCTCTATTTCATTCTGGCCTAATGCTGCTCCAGAGAATGAAGCCTACAGTCCCCATCTCATTCATGCTCAGGTAGGATTCAGGCTCTTCTTACTCACTTTCCTTTGCATCCCGTGACTTCTGTGCTCTTATCCATACAATGGCCCATACTCAGCAAAAAAAGTGAGGTGAGACTCCACTCTTCCTCAAGTATCTCATCTGATTAGGTCTGTGCCAAGGATCCCAATGATTATAACACCCCTGTGATGCCTGGGCTAAGAACCTAAACCGCAGGTCTCCCGCTCTGTTGACAAGCTACTTAATGAAGCTCTCCTGCAGAGGGGGGAATACTGCTGTTGCTGCTGCCAGCCTGCTTTTCAATAAAATCATCTCTGCTCCATTATTGTCCAGAAAGAGCTACCTCCAAGTGAAACAGATGCTTTTATTTCCTATTGCTTGTATTTTATTTCCTATTGCTTATTTCCTATTCCTGTATAGTCCATAATGACTTAGGTAATGTAACCAGGCTGTATTCCTATGGAAGCACTAATGTCCCTTAAGCCATTAGTGAAGAGAAGTATACACCTAAACCAGACGGGTAGGGACTCCTTTTTGACTGCTCTTGAAACATTCAATGGGGGAATTCAGGTGCTTTTCTTCACCCTGAAAAGATTAATCTTAACATACAGGACACAAACCTACTTTGTGTTCAAGTAAGGCACAAGTGCTACCTATTTGCTCAAGCATTAGTAAAGTTTCCTGAGTGTGTCACAGAGATACCATTGCCTCCAGTGTAGCACAACATACTTTTACTACAGCTGAGTGAGGGAATGAAAATTAGTCATAGCAGGTATGACTAATCTGTACTTTATTACAAGTATCTGGAGTCTCAGTAACCTCCTGAATTTGCAGTTTTTCCCACTGAAAGTAATGTTTATGCACCAAGCTGCATTGAGGAAAAGATGTAGATTAGGGAATTACTTCAAATGCTTTGCCTATTCTAGATGCATTAATTTTTCACCACCTCATTTATAGAAATAAAAAGAAGACAACCCAAATAAAAAATAAACCAAAAAAACTAAGGTAAAACTTAAGTATGTAATGAGGACATTCCACATCAGGTAAAGAGAAGATTAAGCATTTTTTTCTGGCAGTGCTTTTAATTATTACCAGTAACATCCTATTTATTATCATCATCATTATTCTTTATCCTTTTTCTTTAAAAATTATTTGGATTGTCTCCCTAAATGTGTGTTATTTTTCTGTTTGACAGAGGCCAGATTCACTCATGGTTGAAAGCAAACAAAGTTTAGACTTAAGAAATGTATTTTTTTAAAGCCTGTGCTCTGTAGTTACAGTTCGGTTCCAGAGATGAATTGCAAGTACAGACTCGGGCCCTACATTCCTGCTAACTGAATGGGAATCCTAACAAGTGAAAGAGTGTACTCTGTAATGCTTTCTGTCTTTTTGAAGTGGCAACAATCGAGAACTACTGCTTCAAGTTAGTCTTACAAATGGCAGGAATAAAACAGAAGAGTGCAAACATCCATCTTTGAATAGCAGACTCAAAGCAAACTAAGGTGAAAATGGTGTCCAGCAGCGTAATCCAGATCTGGAAAGTCATCCAACTCCACAGCAGCTTGACCCTAACATAGCCCCAGAGGCAGTGCTGCAGCTGCCAGCTACACAGCTAGCCAAGCAGAGGTGCAAGCCAAGAAGCCAGCCATGAATCCACATGCCAATGCAGGAAACCTACATTCCAAAATTTGGCATCTCCAGCTGCCAAACATCTCTCATCTGGCTGAGCCTGTGGAACAAGGTGCTATAAAGAAGAACAGGGGTAAATTATACATAAGCAAAAGCAGTACCATTTGCAAGACACCAAGGAAGAAGAGGCACGTTGTGCCCACCATTCGAAACTCACATGTGATAACACCAGTGAAATGGCAGATCAGGACACTTCTGAATCAGGGGAGGCAGTATGGACAAAATGCCCAACATTTTGCAGAAAAAGAACGGTTAGACACATATGAACTGCAGCAACAGTCCCAGCTTGGGGCCATCCACATTGGTCAGCAGATGCAGAACATTCATGTGGAACTGGTTTTGAGTAAAACTTATAGCTTTTAGTAGATTTCATGAGACCAACAGAAAAAGGAGCCTACAAATAATGTTTCTTCAAAACTTCATTATCCATTCTGTTCCTCTGCCACCACAAAAAAAAAAAAAAAAAGAATCAAGCATCTAAGAATGTTTCTGTACTTTCATAACTGGAATACCGTAATTTAGACCATAGTTTTATGGAAGAGCAATTTTCTTGAAATTTAGTGAAAAAGATAACTTTAGTAACACCAAATTGAAAAAGAAAACCCAAAACTAGGCAGGCATGAAATTTCATTCAAATGAAATACAGACACTCACTAAGCTGTACTTAATTGTAGAACAATTCACTTCTGACAAGCAGTTACTGCTCCTAAACTGCAATACTGCTATACTCCAAGAAGCAAGACCAGCTGTGAGGAATATTCCTAGCAGAATTAGCAGGTTTAAGCGGACCATAAGAATTCATACTTTCAAATGATACACTAACTGAAATATTCATCTTATTGGTCTCATTTCCACCTTTCACTCTGCAGACAGATCCTCATGGCCTAAATGAGGTTTAACAGATGTGAATTTCTTGAATAATTTGGTCCTTTATTTTAAAAACTCACAGAAGACCTTATACCTCTCTTACAAGTTTCTGGTTTTATTACCAGCTATTTGCCTCAACAAAATACTATATTTCAGATTAATCTCATTCCAGTCAGAGCCAACAAACTTTCAGTGGTTTAGAACTGGTACATGGGATAATTTATGCCATCTTCATCCACATCTAACCATGCACGTTATTCAGGGGGCCTCATTAGTAGGATCTCTTATTCATTGTTGTGGTATGTGTAAACTCTACATGTATAAATTCATGAGAAATGCTAAGAAAAGAGCAAAAAACTGTCAACATTTTCAAACGTCCTTCTTGAAAATGCTTCCTACAGAATAGAGGCTAATAGAACTGGTGATTATATAGATTATTGCTGAGTTTTGCTAAAGTAGCCTTGCATTCAAAATAGTATCTGAAATACAAATTTATTCTAGAAATGCAACATTTTGGGAAACTAGTAGGCTCTTCAGAATAATTTCTGAAGTTGCACTGATAAAGTCAATCAGGTCAAAGAAAATTTTAAGGGTTTTTTTTGTTTTTGTTTTTTTTTTTAAAATAAACTTATAACCCCTATTTCATTTCCACAGAAACCTTAAAAGCTTTGTACTGGCTTTAACAGAGAAGTTGCTGCTGCATGCTGCTGCTTTGAAAATGCTTGAGTAATAAGATCCTGCACATTTTTAATATAAATATACCAGTTGTAATGCAATTAACTGCAAATTGGAGTAGATTTGAGGAATGATTTCTGTATTTGACTACTCATTAGCAATCTGAAAGTCTAATTGCTCTTAAACGTGCCATCTTCTTAATTTCATTATGAAGTTTAACTCCACTTATAAATATGACGACTTAGGTTTATTCTGCAATTTATTTGCTTATGCTGAATGTGTGAAGTTGTTTTTCCTTCTGTACTCTACATAAGAGGGCCCATGGATTACGAAGAGTAGATAAAGTAGTGAGTTGATGTGCATGCACTTGTCGCATGACAAACACGACCGCAAAGGAATCTTTTTAGGGGCCTATAAAACAAACAAATGAAGGGGGAAGGACAAACAAGAAAGCAAGCACACTAAGAGCAGACATTTCATCACACACTATTTTAAAACCCAATAAACCAGCAGCAACAAAGCCAACAAAAACAGGAACCCTATCAAAGTTGGTACATCCCTTCTGTCATATAGTATTTCTGCTTGGGCAAGTGAGGTGAACCCAAAGCACCTTATGGTATCAGAGCTCTCACTGAAACCTCCCCGTCACCCCTCCATTGGATTTGTATATAAACTCTAAAGCAGGGCATCTACTAAGGCATTGCACAGCAAGGTTTTAAAATTTCGGCTTCCTTGAAAAACAAGCAAGGAGACATTTGCAAAGATCTCTTCCTACATTCACAGCTTTGCTGGTCGGCTGTTTCATGGTAACTGGCAGTGACCCATCATAACCAGCTATGTTGATTCACATTAATTTCATTACTCGATTTCAATAGATAATTTGAGCATTTTTAACTGCATTATTAAACATCTAACAGAATATTTTCTTCTTTTCTGGTCTTGTATTCTAGTCATTGGGATTTTGAAAAAAAAATTTGCAGCTTTCCCATGATGCACACTACCACCCTCCAAGCTCCAAATTATTAAAAGCAACAATACAAACCAACATTAGACCTTGCCTAGCCCCGCATATCCCCGAGCCGCGACATTAAGAGGGAAAAAAAGCTGAAAAGCACTGCTATTAGACTTTGTCAATAAAACAGAACATTATATAATACACAATAAAATGCTTCATACCTGGAGTTGAAAAAACGAAAAGGGTTAACAGCTGACCTGGCACAGCCCCACATGCTCTCTCTGGAAATTGAACACAGACAATTAGGAATTTTAAGTTACCCCAAACAATTGTAGGGGACTTAGACAAGCTTGAGGAACACTTACTGCAAAGTAAGCACATAGCCTCAGTGTGGAGGGGACTTTCAGATTTTCCCATTCACTTAAAACTCCTTCTTCAACTCAAATTGCTCTGCAGAGGTCCCAGCTGGTGGCAAGCAAGTCATAAGGAGCTCTGCCATTAATTTACATGGGAGCAAAGTCAAAGCTTAAGGGCCCAGGTGTCAGGTAGTGGTAATTCTGGATCATGGTGGATCGTATTTTCTTATTAAAAAATAATCAGTGACCAAGAGGTAAACATTAACAAGAATCTAGAGCAGGCAGACACTGCACAAAGAGAAAATAGAGGCTGGAGCGAATGTCTACTCCCAGAATCCTGCTGCTTAAGTAATATTATTCCCAACACATCACTGAAAAATCAATCCTTTTACTTAAAACTGAGACTCCAGGGGAAAATAGATAATCTTCTAGAATATTATTTGGAATACTGCACAACACAAATATATGACGTCATAGCTGTATAAACTCCTGTGTTGGGATTTGGACTATGTGGACTGCTCCTTTTCACTGACAAATTCTGATGTGCTGCATGTGCTCAAACAAGAGGCATCATACAGCTGGCTTTGGAAAACTGTTCCACCAGCACATTAGGGAAACACAAAAGTAAAGCCTGTAGAAAGCCAAGCCCATGAACAACCCCCTGCAGTCCTTCTCTCTGTGGTTTAGACCTCAAATGTACCAAGAAATTAGTCTAAGACCAATGCCCAAGAAACTAGTAAAAATATCAGAATAACAACATGAATCACAAAAATGTTCTAGAACACCAGCAGTTGAATGCATTTGCACTGGAAACATTCTGGGTCCTTCATAATGCTCAATTAAAATGGCCAGCTTGGCACAGCAATTGTCAAAAGTGAAAAGGAAAATTTCAAAGCAACTTCTCTTGATTTATATAACTGCATTTTCCATTTGCCCTTGGAAACCTACAAATAATCCATTTTCTCCCAAGATTTTGCACTGAATCTTTCAAACCCCTCGCATGTTTCAAATGTACAGTAAATATTAGTCTTTTTTACTGCTTGTTTGATTTTGCCATTTGGTAAATGTTACATTTCTGATAATGACAGAAATCTGCTATCAAGATGACAAAAGGATGTAAAGAATTTTCAAAGTCTAAATTATTAGCTCTATCAGAGCTTGACACTGCTTTTTTTCCACCCTCTTTTTTGACTTTCTGCGTAGACTCTTCCTTCTTCAGAAATGTCTCAGGTACCTGTCCCATGGCATCACTAAATACAGATTTTATTTCACAGTTGTACCTAATCAGGGGGCATTGGGACAAAAACTCCCAGGTCCCACCAGCCCTCAACTAAAATCAATGTGCACTGGAAAAATGGCAACTGGAAACCATAACACTGACCATTCTCTCCTATGTCAATTAATTTATAATCATCTCTGTGCCTTATTGGGAAAAATATTTATTCTACAGTTGACAGAAACAGCAACACATTACCCAGAAGTCATGACTCTAAATTTTGTACATTTTTCATAAAGGTCCCTTTTTAACAACTAAGCAATAGAGCAGGCAAAAATAATGTTTGTGAGAATGATAAGTATTTGCATGCTAAATTTTTGTCAGTGGGACAACTAAAACTCTGGTTAGAACCTCCAGTATCCAGGCACCGAAGCGAAAGACACACAGACATCTTCCAATCAACCTCACAGACACCCAAAACTTAGTATGCTCTTCTCTGACCTGAAAGCCAAATGGCAGTGGCCTTCTACCCAGCCTCTGCTATCATCTAGAAATCATGGGGAGAAACACTCAACCCTTGCCTCTGGGCCTTGAACCTTATCTGTGCTATGAAAATGGCTAAACCACACATGACAACGTGGGTTCAGCATAAAAGAGACCTGTAATAGTCACTTCCCAATCCAAACCACAAGTGTAGGAGAAAAAATAAGACAGAAAGGATGTTGTAGGACCATTCCTGGATATCTTTTTTATCTGTTGCATCCTACCCTTGTGTTCCATTATTGGCAAATGTAGGTATCTGGCTTCCCGAGTCAGTACTCTACTATGTTTTTACGGCAGATGTGGGTGGCAGTACCACTGCTACCACTGGCCATCCCATTTTCTGACAGAAAGAAGGCTGGTAGGAAGAGGACAACATGCTCTGAGCTTTAGAACAGGCAGAAATAGGTAAGCTCAGATCAAAGTACTTGATCTCTTATTTTCCACAACGGAAAATTGGGAACTTAAGCCATTGTTTTTCAAAGTGTACCTTAATGAACAACTGCAGGTCAGAAGCCCAAGGTCCAGAGAGCAGAGATGACTCATAGTTAAGTGGCTGGCAGGTAAAGGAAGCTGATTGCTCTGCCCATTGAACTTCAGAGAATTTAACTCTGTTGACTGTACTGTGGGAGCACTGATGCCTTGTATAGGTGCTCTGAAACACTGCTGGAGCCAATCACCTATTTTATAACCTCGCAGTGCCTCCATCAGACCTCCCCCAAAGCAGGCAATTAATTTCAAGTGCCTGTGCTTGTTACAGTTCATCTTGGTTCTGGGTATATGTAGTATTTCACATGTGTTGCAAGCATAGAAGGATAGTGGTACCTCTATGCCATACGGCATGGCATAGAAAAGGATAAAAAGGCTGAACCTGTTACAGAACTGCACATATTTAGTAGTTCTTCTCAAGCAAGAGGAAAAACACATTTTATTTTGATTATGTCTTAGTAGTGGCTAAGAATCTCGGAAACGATGTGGTGATACAGACAGCAAGTAGGTCAAAAGCAGAAATGTTGAGTGCAAAGGAAACCACAGAATCATATACCGGTTTGGGCTGGAAAGGGCCTTGAATATCATCCAGTTTCAACCTCCCTGCTATGGGCGGGGACATCTTCCACTAGATCGGGTTACTCAAAACCCCATCCAACCTGGCCTTTAAAACTGCCAGGGATGGGGCAGCCATGAATTCTCTGAGCAACCTGTGCCAGTGTCTCACCACGCTCAGAGTAATGAATTTTTTTCCCAGTATCTAATCTAAATCTCCTTTCTTCTAGCTTAAAGCCATTCCCCCTTGTCATATCACTACCTGCCCTTGCATAAAGTCCCTCTACAAATTTCTTGTGGGCCCCTTCAAGGTTTAGAAAGGCTCTTCTAAGGTGTCTCAAGCTTTCTCTTCTCCAGGCTAAACAAGCCCAACTCTCTCAGCCTGTTCAGCTGTGCAAAGAATTTTCAGCAAATAATGTATTACACAACATTATCCTGTTATTCTGCTTTTGAAAATTTATGACTGATATTTTGGTCATTAATTCAGTTCCTCCTGTGAACTTATTTATAAATGGTTTAACTCTTTGGCCCTGATAAGCAACCAGTACAGAAATGGCAATGGCCATCATGTTGTAACACAAACACCTTGGTGACTTTTACGTGAAGCCATCTCTCTATCTGACAGCACTGTGTGTCTCTTGATTTATCACACAGTATTCCAGCCCTATGCTAAATATTGTATTTTTAAAGCAAATAATTGAGGGAGATACTCTGACAAGACTGAGATTCCCACTGCCTCTAAACAAGTACATAAATGAGAGTATTTCTTTTCATGCCTGCTGGAAGATTCTGGCCATTTCCAGGTTATTTCAGTTTTCAGGCTTTGTTTGCAAGGCTGGAGATTTCTGCCAGCAGCAGATACTGTAGACAGGCTTTAGAAAGAGCACTTTCTAGGGCAGCCTCTGACCTCAGTACCTGCCAGCCTGCTCCAACTGCCTGAGCTTTGTGGTACATGCAAGGCAAGGGTGCTTTGGCCATTGCTGCCTCCTGGGATGCGCTGCCTGATTTTCTGCCTGCCTCAGTTTTTGTATTTCCTTGCATCACTGGGTCCTGTTGCAACTCAGTATATCCCAGAAGGGTAAATAAATAAAAGCATGTTCATTCTTCACACATCTTTGGTTTGTCACTGCTAAAACAATGCAGGTGCACAGCTTGACTCTGAAACTTGTGACTATCATCACTTCTGACACATGTCAGGATTAGCTGCTATTATCTCAGCCACTGCACTACTTTACTGCTTGTTTCAGCCTTTGATTCCTTTCATTTTGGCTAGAGGAATTATATACGTGTGGTAACTTTAAGCTCCAATTATTCTTTTCTCTATGTGTCCAAAATAGTAACACTTATGTCCTCAGAACAACACCTTCTTGGCACACAGGCTCAGGACAAAACACTTCCATATCCATCATTCCAGAATTTCCTTTCACTCCTTTTTATCTCCCATCTAAAAAGAGCTTGCTGTGAGAAACTAAATTGCGTTGGAGTTACTACTAGTGAAAAAGGACTGAACCAAGAAAGGGGAAAACACAGCACAATCTTTTCCTATTGTGCAGGAGAAAGGAGAATGGCAGAAAAAATGTGGTTTGCTTATGTTTTTAGATTCCTGTATTAACATGCTCACCCAATTATGCCTTACTGAACAGTGCTTGCCCCCTCATAGTGCCCTCCTTTGCACGCAGTTTATGTACCTGTGACCTACACAACTTTTTTTGTGGCTTTGCATGCACTGATCTAAACATTCAGGAACATTTTTCCATAAATCAGTATAAGCACTGCTATTAAGATTTAATTGTGCTGCATGTCTGTCTGTCAGAAAATCACAGGAACTGCCTTATGGAAAAGGAAAGATAAAAACTTATCTGATCTAGATAATGAAAAAAGAAGTAATTTTGGTTCAAGTGACAGCAGAGGACAATAGTCTTTCTTTTCCTTATCAGTAAGGCAAGGTAGCAGTTCACTGAGGTAGTTCTATTGTGCCTTTTTCTGGTACTGTTCTGCTATCTAATCCACACTGATGAGCATTTGCTATGGCTCTGAATTTCTTAATCCACAAAGCTCTGCCCCTGCTTTCTGTGCTGATTTAGAAAGAAAAAAAAAGAAAAAGTTGAGTAACAAATCGCTGGGGAAACAGATGACAAATAGATGCACAAACTGCTAACTGGGTAGCAGTAATGCATAATGTTATTTATAATTCATTCTTCAGTGTCATGCTCTTCAAGCAACTACACAATGCCAGCCTCCCTATCAATAAAATGCATTTCACGTACCTAACCAATTAATGACTCAAGCTTCACTCTGAAGCAACACATTGTAGTGGATTAAGCATGGGACTAGAAGGCAGACATCTCTGATCCCAGCTCATCCTCTGTTTTGCTGCATGGCCATAAGCAAGTCACTAACCTGCAGATAATTATAATATCTGAGCACACGAGAGACCTGTACAATTTAATTAATTAATGTTTGCAAAGCCCTCCAAAGATAAAAAGTGCTATATGAATTATAATCATATACTATTGTTTTGGGGCATTTTATTCCAAAGCACATTTGCGAAAACATGTTTAGTAATGCAAAATCCCAATAATGGCAACGTTTGATAACCACTTGGAAATGATTGGCACTTCATAGACAAAAAATTTAAATTAATTAACAAATTTTGTCTATTTTGTGAAAATACAATTATATGAGACTACTCAATACAGACACTGAACTTGATGCTGGGACACAAGATATTTGGAAATTTGCTTGTGACAGATAAAGGTAATGAAAGAGACATACAGAAAGGTACCTATGAACCCATAAATGTTACAAATGCCTCTCTTGCTGCACCATATTGGTTCCAAAAATACTCCTAAGCGTTAAGTTACTTTTTTTCTTTATAGCATCCAGACTTCTGTTACAGTTTCAGGGTTAATCATCAGACCCAATGAAATTAATGGTAGAACTCCTCTGGATTTTACAGAACCAGGATTCCTTAGTTCTTCCAGCTTATTATAGACAAAATTTAAATATTTCTCTTAGGAGAATGTTACTCCTAGCAATAGTGTGGTAAAGTATGTATTGAAGAGCAATGCCTAGGACTTCAGAGAGATTCAAGAGAAAAAAACCCAGACATCCTAATGGCAATGTGTTCTTGCTTTAGATCTACTCAACATTCACGGTAATTTACTGTTACAGGAGAGACAGGAAAATATAATTTTGTGTAGACCAAGCTAAAAGCACTTTTATTTTCAAATTAGCTTTCTTCAGGAAACAATTTAACAATACCTCTATCTCCTAATACACTGTCATTTAAGCAATACCATCCTTTCAAAGCAGGCAGTGACATCAATTTTTTTGTAGAAGCTGCTTTTGATTTACAGTTGCTGCCTACCTGGCCCTTGTTCCTAATGATCGCTGGCTGATGGGAAATCTGTTATCCTGGCAAAAAGCTCTGGGATCTATACCATTGAATTTCCATACCAAAAATCCTAGAACCTGTGTGCATGCACAGAATGGCATCCTTTGATTTTACTGCCCAACTGCCAGGCTATTAAACCTTTTTACAGCAAACTCATTTGGATTACTAAGACCAGAGGCTCAGAGTTAGTGCTAAAGTGCAATTCCCAAAGGAATATAGGGCTTTCAAGCTCTTGCAGTAGAGGTCCCTCGTACAGCTTTAGACACATTCATTTTTATATACATTCACAGAATTCTGAGATTTCAAATTTTGCTTGAAGAAAGTTTATGAAGTGCCATATAAATAAACTGTAGAAGAAGTTAGTACTTCTTCAGCAAGTTGTCTGAACCGCATGTAGGTAGGAGAAATCACACCTATAGCAGTTGCCAGACCCAAAGTGCAAATGTACTGGTTATGTTTCTTCTTGAGTCACAGACTTCTGGCATGGGAAGATCACAGAGGGGGGTTCCTCATATATAACTTCAACAGTGTTAAGTTTTATCATCACTTTCCTTAAGCTGTTTGTCCAGGATGCTTATAAATAACCACTGGAGAAAGCACCTCCAAAAGGTAGACAATCACAACTGATGAGATGACTGGACCTAGAAGTATGCACATCTCTCCTCTGAGGGAATCTAGAACCCTGGAGCCTACCTTTTAGGTAGATTGCATTGTGAGAAATGAACCCTGCTGCAAGGATACGCCCAAACTGGACTAAGAAGGAGAAAAATAACTGTTACAGCCAAACCCAGGACGCCAGTACTGCACAGAGGTAGCTGAGACAGCACAGCTCTGTCACCTCAATAGTGCCTTCGAGCACTAATCAGCCAACTTCCAACCCAACAACAGTTTTCACTGCAGAAACCTTTTCTGTCACAGGATATGTATTCGAGACTGCTGACAAAAAACAACACAAAACTACAACACAAATATCCCTGAAATAATGACAGTGGGGGCATCAACTGCAGTACAGATGACTGCTTGCCTTACAGGGCTCTACATAACCTGTGTCTTTCACTCATCTATCTGCACACATCCCTTCCTCTATTAATGTTTAATGACTCAGTTCAGTTTGTAGAGTGACTCTGGAGGAAGCTGAGAAGCCCCACTGTGTAACAGCCTGTGGGGAGATGGGAAGTCCATGGGCAGTTCTGCTTTCTGAGTGTGGACTCCAATTTCCCCCATGAGTGTTACAGCAATTGTGCAATCTTCTGTTCTAAAGCCTCACTGCAATGCGAAAATGCATCCAAGACTTGGGAAATCTTCACAAGAAAAGTAAAATTGAAACTGATGTATTCCCACAATTTTGCTTTAGATCAATTAGCATTCTCCAGTGGAAAAAAATGGTTTACTGGGAAATTCTGGACCAGCACTAGTCCATTCTCCATGTGTAAAATCCCCATCCAACTGTGTGCCAGTTTTAAAATGAGCACTTGTTCATGAAGGGCAGATGTACCAGAGGACAGAGGAACAAAGTTCACACAAGTACTGCCAAAACACCCTCATATTTCTTGGAGACTCACGACAAAGTATTTTATCTGCAAGTAGAAGAAAAAAACTGAGCTGAAAGTTCCTTACAGTGAATAGCACATCAATAGTAATCACAGAATCATAGAACAGTCAGGGTTGGAAAGTACCTTCAGATCATCTAGTTCTAACCCCCCTGCCATGGATAGGGTATCATGGAAACATGTTGAATACAGATGTGGAAATAGTAAAATGAATGTAATTTGACACTTTATCATAATAATTGGAAGTTATTTATCATATTTATCAAAACTAATTGGAATGACTGCAGCTGAAGCAGGAAAACAGAAAATATCAGTGTAGAAAATGAATAGTTGATGAAAATGCAGTTATAAACCTCAGAAGAGATAAAAATCCACCACAAAAGCTGATTTACACTGAAGAAAAAGAGGAAGAAAAAAACTGATCTAAGGAGAAAATATCAGACTTGAAAAATACGTACCTATTTAAGACTACATTGGTACCAGGGCTATGCTGCCTGTCTGCTGAGGAATTTCTTTTCACTAAAACTATCTTCCACTGCATTGCAATAACACAAACCATTCTATTCCAGAAAAGCCAGCAGAATTTAAAAATAAAGTATGATCACATTAGCATCAATATATCAATTGCAAAGTGTAGCCAAAGAGAATGGGGGTAGGGTCAAAGCCCCTAATCTCATTTTCATGCAAGCATTCAGCGGCACCTAGCTCAGTGCAAAGAAGAGTTCATGTTAAAGGTCACCACAGTCACATCCAAATGACAAATCACATTTCTATGAATTAACTGCAGCTGTAACTATAAGTATTCAGGATTTCCTCTCTCTCTGTTACCCCAGAAAAACAAGAAGCTACCTTAAGCTTCTTGTTTATATACACAGTTTATATGTGCAGTCCATTTATTCCTTGATGTTATTTGAAAGAAAAAGATGGTTTTGGCAAAGAAAATCCTCAGCCTACAACCTCTAAGGAGGAAAAAATCTATAGAAAGAAGGAGGAATTTCTGGCTCTTTGGATTTTTACCAAAATACTGACCAAGAGTTCATGCTAAAAATCACCCTCCGCCTCTCCCACTTCTGCCTTCAGCCTCTGCTAGCAGGAAATCTTACCTTGCGTGTTCAGGGACAGAGAGCTGCATACTGTAAAATAACATACTTTACTGCACAAATGTGCAGGGAAAGAAAGAGATGACTGCCCTGTTCAGGCTTTCCTTATTATGTACCATGGAGATGGCTCCCAAGCCCCATTGTATCAGGGCTGCCTAGGGATGGAATGGCTGCAAGACTGAGGAAGCAGCATGTTGCCTCTGAGAGAGGCCTTTAAAAAGTTTTACTGGTCTTCTAGGGCTTGACTAACACCTTTTCTTCCCTTGGCTTCATAAAGATTTCTAGAGCATGCCTGAGATTTGACCCTGAATATATGATGCTATACTTGCCGTGTAATAAGCATTCGCAGTGTCAGGCATAGGGGCAAATCTGCTCTTTATTAGAGAGCTACATGTCAAATTGAGTTTGTAAAACATGCTACAAAAAGGATGAAATGCTGCTTACAATGAAAAGCCCACTGAAATGTACATATTGCTGCAATATTTATTATCAGCCAGAGCATATTATCTAAGATTAATAAATTATTCTTAGTCTATATTATGGTAAGGCAGAGCAACTGCCATAAAGCAGCACTGTCACATAAAGAAATTTCATCAAAGTACCCTGCTTGAAATAATGACTTTGTTTATCTATAACTTTACATTATTGATTGGGTTTGCTGAGGAAGGACTATGAAGTCATTCCAAAAGAACTACTGAGAAGTCTGGAAGCTCAGCCAATACAAAGCTAGCAGCAAGAAGGCAATTTCTCTGAGAAAAAATAGTCATACTTGGTCATTTCACAAATATGCAAGTAATTACATTCTGTTTATGGAATAAGAACTACTGCCAAACATGTGGCTCTTAGTGCCTGATTGTTGCAATTTTTATTGGTAAGGATTTTTTTCTTGTAAGACTTTAGCGGACCTGAAACAAAGCAGTAACATAGGGATGCCTTCCACTTTTAGAGGACGTAAAAAGCAAAGCTGTTATACAGGCATTCCAAACTGCCCTGTGACCCAGCCACATAAGGGCAATTTCCAAGACAACAAGCTTAAAAATGGCTGTACTAAAACAACAGTTCCGCCTCAAACACCGATAAGTTAATTTCCTTCAGCTCGTGGTTAAAACTTTGGCATTGCTAACCCCACCTGGTAGATTTAGATCCAAGGGAAGATGTGGAGCATTCAGTATCATCCTGTTACTCCCAGCTTCTGGCACACTGACTCCCCAGTCAGGCGCTGTGGATTGTTGCACCCTCACCTCACACCAGAGATCTGCAGCGCTGACACATGTGTCCCAGGCAGCTGTCTGCACTGTCTGCAGCTAATGGAGGGGACCGGGAGCTCATGGGCTTGAGTGCTTCTCTCCCTCCTTAAATCAGGCAGCTAGGATAGGTCAAAAGAATTATCACCTGGACATGCCACCTACTACCTGATCCCTATGTAGGGAGACAAGATAACTAGCTCGGATGAGACACCTACGCTGCAGATGTCTAACTATGCAAGATGAATCCTGAACCCCACAGATAGCACACAGGGAAGTCAGGAGCCTCACCAAAGCAATCCCCCACAGGGTATTTGAAATCCTTTTCTGCTCTTTGAAAATAGGCGACAATAGGCAAATATATATACATACATATATACATATTTATAAACCTTACACAGGATAATTTGAAACATGTCTGAAAAGCAGCCAGGAGAAGGTCAACTGCTATCTTGCACTTGCCATCAGCATCTGCAAATTGGGCTTGGTATTTTGTTTAACAAAGACAAGACTGCACAACAGCAACTGAAGGAAAGGATGCTGCTACCCTTTGGAGGTACCATACTCTACTTCCGAGCCAGTATATGCAAGAAGTTATTTTTGTTAGTAACTGCATAACTGTTCACAAGGAAGAGCTTACGAGCTCACTTAAGAAAGAACACACTCTGTGGGACAGTATTCTGGACTCTGAGGTCCAGCCTGCCTCATTTCAGCACTTAGTCTAGACCTACACTTTACTGGCTACTGAAGCAGTCTTTCTATGCATGCCTCTACGCTGCCCAGTACAGAACAGTAGGTGCCTTTCCACGTCCTCGGAGGAAATTCCTGTCTGCTAAGTTTAGATACTAAAATTGAGCACACAGGATCTCCCTTTGGAAGGCTTCAAAGGCACTTTCCTCTCTTCAGCAAGGGTATGTAGAATGCAGACTTTTATTTTCAGTGGACTGCTTTGCTAGATGCCTAATATTAAGGTATGTGTTAGATACCTAAATTCAGATGAGGGTCTGCCTGTGAGGCACGGTATTATAGACTGAGAAAGAAATGGATTGAGTGAAGTTGGTATAATGTGCTAATGCCTCTTTTCAGCTCAGCAGCTGTATGTGTGGTGTCTGTGACTGAGAATGAAGTCAAGAAGACAAATTGCAGATCACAGTCAAATTAGATTTTCCTAATGGGGCTTTTGAAATAAACTAACAGGTTACTGTTTAAATAAAACCCACAACAAGGATGAGTTGATGTTATATTATTAAGTTATTTAATTTAATTCTTAAACTCCAGAGCCAGCCAAGTAATATTCCAACACATTTACCTTCACAAACTGTGGAATGCATTGTGGAAAATCTAAAATGCTTTTCATGGTTTGAACAGTTCTCTAAGTATTCAAGTAATACCAGTCACGGAGAACAGTATCTGCCTGCCAGTTGTGCAGTAGAAGCATTTTCTAGTGCCCCATGCTTCCTTTTTTCATTAATTAGAACTATTTAGTGCAAAATCATGACGGGTTGTTTTACTTTTCTGGCTTATTATGTGTGCTATAAACTGAGAAAAAAATACTTAGCACTTCAGGGTCTTGTGCTATAACTAGCAAATTCAAAATATGTGTGAGGCCTGTCTATCAAGCAATAGTGTCACTAGTAAAGAAACCTTCCCTTCCTTTATCACCTTTATCACCTTTATCCAGAAGGGGAGCATGCCAATTACAATGAAAACCAATGCCCTGCCTTGCCCGTAGAGACCTCCTTCTCTGCTTAAGGGGAATATATAGGTTTGAGGATCACAGTTACTGTGCTTGACTAAAAGATGAGTTAATAGATGTCTAGTGAAAACACAAAAAAAGTTGTTCCTCCTCAAACACAGCTTGGAAACATCAGTGCTTTTGGCTACTGATGGCCAGGAAAGCAAAGCAAAATATGATTACTTTTAGATACCACATTAAGATATTTAGAATTCATTTATAATAAATTATATAATAACAATGTCTAATGGCCTTTACTATAGCCCTTCTTATTTAATAATGTCCAAAATGTCCATATTTTGAACTTCTCAGATAAAGTAATGTGCTTTGTAGGTCTAGCACAGGCTTCAGTGCCTAGAGGCTCCAGTTCTATTTCCAGCTCTGCTTCAGACCTACAGGGTGACCTTTACGCATAACCTCATTTTCCTCACCTATAAAATAGAGATATTAATACTTATTTACCTCACCGTTGGTTCCTTTCCAGCTGCTACAGTGACTGAGCAAGCTCATGCATCTACAGAATTGCTAACGCTCATGATGAACTGTTCCTTTTTTTTTCCTAAACAAGCAATGCAGACATTAAATTAGGAACTTATTTGTCTGTCCAATGAGTAAAAGTACACAGAAAAATAACAGCAATAGATAAACTGTTCGAAGTCCCTCACTAATTTCCCTTCAGTGACACTGTCCTTCAGAAAAAATGTAGGTAGTTCCTAATTGACAGCAACTAGAATGAACTCCTTGATGGTGCTTTCAGTCAGGAAAAAAATTCATGTTTTTTTTAGAGTGAAAGCCTGACTTGGACTCCCTTTGAAGAGGATATAAAAACACTGATAGCTTTGCAAGTAAATAAAGGGGAAGGAACAATTTCATTATGAAACTTTACCTAATAATGAGGGCACACAGAAAGAAAGGAAAAGAAAATCAGAGAGAGACAAAAGATACAGCCATCTCTTCCTAAAGGTAATAAAGCTACACAGAAGAGATGCTGGCAGGTGTGCTGACCCATAGATGGGGGGGACACCCCTGCCATGCTGGAGCCTCCTTCAGCCTGGGAACACCTTGGCAACACTCATCTTGCTCTGGGAATGTGATACTTACTCTTGTACTGCTCTGGCTATGGAGAGCGCTGTAGATCCAGTTTCATTAACGCTATCTAAGGTCACATTTGGCAGGTCGTCATCATCACTGTCACTTTTAATTTGTCTGGGAGATAGGCCTCGGGGGTCCATTTGTGCTGGAAAGAGACATACAATGGATTAATATGAGCGTGCTGAAATAAATCTCGTCCCAGAACAACATCAGGGTGCACAAGACATCTGCTTGCTCGGGCCGGGCGGCACCGCTTGCACTGAGCTTCCCAAAATCAAGTGACAGAATGGCAAAGTCACCTCGGGGTGCCACAGCATCTCCAGCAGGTGTGTGAACAGGCTCCACCAATGCACATGGCAGACCTGAAATAAAACTGCACGTGTTACACCCATCAAAAACTCAGTTTACCCTCAAGTTACTTACTCTGCCTGTCTTCAGAAAGTGAAGGGAAAGGGCTACATCTGATTTGCATGACACAGGACACTTGGGAGTAAAAACTGTAGCAAAACTTCATGAGCAGTGTTTCATTCTGAGTGTTCACTGTGACATACCAGGCTGGGACCCATGTCACCCTACTCAACTCAAAAAACACCCCAGCTGTCCTGATTTCTGACTCATTTCAACACCAGTGTCAACCTCTGAAGGAGCCTTCTCTCCACAATTGTATGCAGCAAAACCACTGCAACTAACTAATAACTTTCAGGTGACTGATGCCAGCTAGGCTTCCACAGATTGTTTATAAGAAGGCACACAGATCCAGATCTTACGAACACCTGAAGACTGAGAACTGCAGGATTGCATTGTCCATCCACAGCTTACAGCACCCATAGTGTATGGCAGAGGTGCTGGCAACAGTCTCTGTGAGGAGAGGCCGGGGCGGCCATGGGCTGGACACAGCCGGCTCCGACTGGCTCCAGCCCACTCACTGCAGGGCATGGCTGAGCCCTGCAGAGAAGGTGGTGGTGCCTCAGGGAAAAACATATTTAAGCAAGGGCAAAAAAAATGCCACACAGGCAGAGTGAGGAAAAAAGTGAGAAATAGCCCTGCAGACACCAAGGAGGGAGGAACTGCTCCACAGTGCAGCAGAGATTTCCCCGCAGCCCATGGAGAGACCACAGTGGATCAGGCTTTTCTGATGGGAACTGCAGCCCATGGGGGCCCACACTCAAGCATGGAAAAAGTGTGAGGAGGAAGGAGTGGCAAAGAGGAGCCGTTTGGACTGACCCCAACCTCCATTCCCCATCTCCCTGCAGTGTTCTGGAAGGGGGAGGTGGAGGAGCTGGGAGTGAAGGAGTGAAGCTGAGACCAGGAAAACAGTGGGTTGCAGGCTGTGATTCTCACCATCCTAATCTATTTTTAATTAGCAATAAATTAATTTTCCCCATGATGAGTCCATTTTGCCTGTGATGGGAACTGGTAAGTGATCTCACTGTCTTTATCTCAGCCCGATGAGCTCTTCTACCTCATTTTCTCCCTCTGTCCTGTTAAGGAGGGGGAATGCGAGAGCATCTGGGTGGACATCTGGCAGCCAGTCAAGATCAACCCATCAGAATGATGTTTTGTGCCAGGAAGAGACAGGAAAAGAGAGGAGAGCAGAAAAATAGGCTACCTGCCTTCCCTCTTACCCTGGCTGCTGCCCTCCAACAGGAAGAAAGCACAACCTGCATATGAGCAGGGGGAGGAAACTGAGAGACAGGCATGTGGGGACCATGGGGCACATGCGTGACCTGAGGCAGTCCCGAGAGGAACTGGGGCTTGTTGGTGTCATGGGACAGACCCAGAGACAAGCTTCAGAGGTGACACAGAGAAAGAGACATTCCTCCCTACTCATGAAATACCACACAGGATTAGTAAGTGCTGAGAGATACTGAAAGCAGCTGGAATAGACAGCAAAACTGGAGAGCTGCCTGGTCCTGCATGGGAGGCACAGGCAGGGGAATGACAGGCAAGGAGATTTGTTTAAAAATGTGCTTATTTTGTTTGGTCAGGTGAAACGGGAATCCAAGAATGTTTATTTAAAGAGCTAACTCTTTCAGTTTGTTAGCTTGCGCTCTCCGGTATTGCAGTCTCAGAGATGGACATTTTCTAGGTCTTGCAACATGTTTTTCAAGACAGGTTGCTGTCATTCCTACTCAACTCTGCCTAACCACAGCCCTGGATAACAGTTATCAAGGTATCTCAGGCTCCCTTCAGAGATCATGAAAGGTTCAGCAAGCCTACAGCTCAAGAGCAGCACCAAAAGTCACAATAAAGTTTCCTGTTTTGCCAAGTTTCTCATGTTACTGTGTTCACTAGCTCTAGAAAAGAGATGGCGTCACACTGGAAAATGGGAGGACTGTAGATACTTCAGGAGCTGCACAGCCATAACAGTAGCACTGATGGACAGCTGGGCTCTTGAAAAGAAAGCACTCCCAAATGTGTGGTGACTCAAGGGAAAGTTGGTCTTAATTTATGTCCTAACTGTGAACCACCTCTGAGGAGAAGAACAGTGAGTGATCATAAATGCCCTTCAGCTGTATTCTATATTTTTTTACATGAAAGAATCTCATACAGAAATTACTATTAAAATATGTTCAGTAAGCTGATGGAACAGCTCCTTCTGGAAGCACAGTGCATTTACAGATGCACAGTATGTCTTCTATTTGCTTTCTGCTAACACTGCTTAGGTGCCTCAGTAATACTGGCTACATTTGGGCTGCTTATTATTCCTTCATATATAGTGAAGAAAACAACTTTTGCTTATCAAAACAGAGTACTGACAATGAACAATGACCTGCATGAGACAAACGTACAGAAACTTAGAGATTGTTCAAAACATTTAACTGTTTTAGGCAGAATGAGCACCATTCTGACTGTGCTTCTTAAAATCAGAACTCACACATGACGGTATTCAATGCATACCTGAGCATTAGGGATAATCTAGTACTCAATTCAACTGAACCACCCGGTCAGCTGATTTAGCCCCAAAAAGCTATTCAGAAAAAAAGTGCTACTTCTGCCTTGTTCCCTAATATTCCTTCTTAAAAGCAACTTTAAGTATGAGATGACTATTATTTATTTCATTACTTTTTCAGTTTTCTTAAAAGTGAATCTCATTACAATTAGTTACATGTTTGTACCTGCCCATTATTTAAATGCTGCTATACATGATGTTTTTGTGAAAGCTAATGTTCGTAAATAGAACGGTAATGAAAACCCTACGCGAGCACTACTTTGTCTTAACTGTGGCTTAATCTGACCTGCACTACAGTGCAAGTGTTAAGTAGGTAGCTCAGAAACGTTTTTCATGTTTAAACCCAAGCCTAACTTGAAATCACGAACATCGTTACATAATTTAGTCTGCAATACAGTTATACATCAATTTTGATCACTTAAACATGAATACATCTACATGGAGATAGTATAAATGTGTATGAAAAATCTTACATAATTTAGTTCCCTGCAAGATACGTTGATTCATTATTAAGACATGTTGGTCCATTATTTTTGCAGACTGCCAGCTCTTAAGATATTATTGAAACTCCTATAATATTTGCTGCTGGTTTTAGATTACCAGAGAAATGTGCTAGGAGGAAAACTCTCAATAATTGCCGTATTTTTTTTTCTGCTCAGCAAGGTAAATCCTACTCTGTCCACTCCTAACACAGCCATGAAGTTGCCCATGGAGTTGTGCTTTTGCACCTAGCGATAAGTTAACCCACTGGGCATGGTTTGCCCCACCAGACACCAATGTCTGAAAACATCATGAGGTGTTGTGAGACGTGAGCACGGTGAGAACAAAAGGTGAGGAAGGAGAATGTGGGCAAATTCAAAGGCAGGCAATTCAAGGGCATTTTTTGATGTATTTTTGCAGTGAGCCTAACTAAAGGTGGCAATTAAATTAGAGAATGATCTAGGGATTATTTCCCTTATTTTTTAATGTCGGCCCACATAGGCATTCTTTTGTGCCTTCCTCTCCATTCACAATCTCTTCTCAGCTTGCAGACTTGGGTGGCCAAGGTGCTGACGAGCCAAGATGACTAACCAGGAGGTTGAACTTCATCACTGCTACCTGGTGTATACTGCCCTGTTTTCCCATCTGCATGGCTGCAGCTGCCACGGAGAAAAACATCCTTTACAGCTATTCTCCTCCACCAAATAAAACATGTTAATAACCAACTGGCCAAAAGCCTTCCAGGTATCTTCTCCTCACAGTCACTACAGTGTGCAAACTTCAGTACAGGATTTTTATACATTCGGAGTTCATGACTCCTACTTATGCCAACAGCTTTGACTTTCGGACATCTATGAACAACTGTGGAACGGGTGGCACCAAGGCTTATAAATACCAGCTGCAGTTCATAAACACTGAATTAAAAGTAATTACTTGCCTAACGAACATCAAATGGCAAAGAATGAAGAGATGCAGGCAAGAGATAATTTAGCAAATGAGACGAAAAAGGTGGAGGACAAGTGGGTAATTGAATGCAACTGGTAAGCAAGGTGGAGGAGAGCCCACAAAACATGCCAGTGCATTCTAACCTCCCTTCATGCTGTACCTTGTTCTGACAAGCAAGCTTTTCCTTGAACTTAGGACCACGGAAATGGGTCACTGAACTGAGCTCTCCCTATCACAGGCAGACACATTCCATTAGTAAAGTTCAGGCCCTGCAAATGAACTGGGTTTCTTGCCTTTGCTACTTCTCTTGAAAGGCAAGACTTATCCAGCAGAGCTACCTGGTGGTTTCATGGAGTGTGAATGAGGCTAAGGCAAGGCAAGCAAAACCAAACAAGTCAGAGATGCTTTTGCGGGACAAAGGCGTCGTTGAAAGAGTGCACAGGAGCTACAGAAGCAAGCTGTTAGCACTCAGTGCTCAAAGGACTGGCAAGCCAAGGGAGTATTTAAGAATGTCTGCAAGTGCTGAAAGCTGCAAGCTGCCACGTCGCTCTTCATCCTTGTTAGCCTCAAGAAACAATGTCCCTTTTGCTGAAGGAAGTACAGAGAATTGCTCTTGATGCATGCACATACATGCAATCACTTCTCAATGGCCCCTTTGCCAAACTCTATCAAAAAGGAGTTTCTCTTTGGGCAGTAAAAGTGATTTCACTTTCTGCACTTGTTTTAAGGACAGATGTGCAAATGGGTCTCACATAAGGCACATATTAGCCTGTAAATACTCCAGAACTACCATCATTAATATTGTATCTGCCAACTGTCAGTTGCCTGTAGAAAAAAAAAAATCAGATCTGGATAAGACACAAGCTTGCTTCTACTTCTATTGAACTAAATAGTTTTTGGCTTTAAAATTTATGCTGGTTGTAGAGGCCAGACAATACCTGATCCTGTTTCTCAGGACAAAATAGCCCCTTCTACAACTCTGGAACAGATTTAAACTCGCACAGCAACTTTCTAACAAGCACTGATTGAATTTGCACTTTCTGGCACAAGGTTGTATTGCTTTTGACATAGTATTAGCCATATCATGGAAGCACAATCTCCAGGAAGGATACAGTGTGCCAGCAAACAAACCCCTCAGAACAGGATGCAGCCTCCGCATTCCCAGGGGAATAACCTGAGCATAGGGCCACGCCACCAGGGTATATTTCTCCTTCTCTCTCTGAACTCCTGTCCACAGTAGGGCATCTCTTGGGAAGGGGGGACTATGGAGTTCAATCTCTCCAGACTGACAAGTACTCAGCACGCCTCCTCTCACTTCTCACACACATGCTGGTGTTACTAGCTGTTGGGTAAATGCTGTCCCCGGCCTATCATATTCAGGCTCCACATGAATATGTTCTAATCGCTTTGCTTCCTTCCAGTGATTATTTAGGGATATGCAGCTCAAGTACTCTTATCTGGTCAGGCAAGGCCAAATGCTGTCAGAAATCCTGCAGCTGGATACCTGTAGGTGGCCTGAATTTGGGCCCTTCTCGGCATGAAAAGGGGCTGTACACTAACAAAATTCTATCACCACTGGCAGGTTTCAGTTGCCACAACCTGATTTATTTTCTCCTGTCAAATTTTCTGTGAGTGAAAGGGATGAAAACTCATCCCATCAGTAGGCTCATGAAGACACTAGAAGTAGTTCCACATCTACACACTATCTTTGATTTAAAGGCACATACGAGCCCCTTGGGTTAAAGATAAGAAATATTTAAGAGCAGGAGAAAACTAAGTAATCACCAGGAGTTTTGCCTCTCATTATAGCTAAGCCATGTAGTATTAACTAATGCCGAAATGACTCATTACAAGATGATGCTTGCTGGTGTGAAAGTAGCATCCTGGAATATTGAAGCCTCTGGCTCACTTTGTCTTAAAACCTCAGTTTTCTGCATTAAATTAACTCCTCTGCAGTAACTTTGTGAACATACATAAACGCAGGCCTGCTGATACACCACATCATAATACAAACTAAATCATCCTTAGTTGCTCTCTTAAAATAATTAAAAATCTACTGCTTTTTGAAAGGATTTCCAAATTCAGAGTCTGTTTGCTTTTGTTTCATATACTAAATTCCTCACCCTGCTTTCTCTGAAGGATGCCTAACATTTAACCCGCTGTTCAAAATGATTGCTTGTGATGAGATTTCTAAGCAGCCTTGACACCAACCCAATAGACTCGCCAGCCACAAACAGGGTTACAGATGTCTGCAGTGGGAAGAGTAATACCAAGAGCCGTGCTAGGTGAGATGTCAGCCTGGATGGTGGGGAGGCCACTCTGGCCTTTTCAGTTCTGATCCACGCTAGGGCGATGTGTTTGCTGTCACAAACATAGCCACAGGTTTTTATTGTAATGGAAATTTAAACAATGCAGAAATGTGATGTAGCCGAAAGACTCATGTTTGCTGTTGCCAAATGTCTGACTTAGAATTTCCTCTAATTGCTTCCAGCGCATGCTGGCATACAGCAGGTAAAAGATTATCTCTAGCTGTAAGCAATGGTTGCCTTGCACTTACCTCTTTTAGGAATGGAAATCAAGTACTACCCCACACCCCAAAATTAACATTTACAAGAATTTCATTAGTATTCCTGTTACACACGAATATGCCTGTGTCTGCAGAGCATGAAGGACTCAAATAACAAAGCAACATTTGCTGCCAATGTCTAGAAGGATGGTATTGGAAAATATGGTCAAGAAAATTATACGGCACTCATGCTTTAGCACAATATGCTATCAATCTGCCAGCATCAGAAACAATGTGAAAGAGGTAGTTGGAACCTAATAATGATAATAATCTGCCCTTGCAATGACCCCATGACCCACCAGCACCTAAAAGTACGTTTCCATAAGCCCTCATCCTCCCTCAGATCCTTGGACCTCAGGAGCTGGATGACACAGGAGGGGAGGGAAGAGCTTATTGCCTGCTGTTTTCAGGCACCTGTATTGCAAATGCAACCATCCCAGCCCTCCCATACAGCCAGCAAAGGGAGATGGGCGCCTTGAGATGCGCTGACCCCACCCACCTCCAGGACAAAGTCAAAGGAGAACACCACAGACACCACTGTGTGTTTTTACCAGTGGAAGAAACACTTCCAGGTGCAGATGTATATGAGCTGTTTGAAACTATGCCCTCAAAGATTAAGAGTTATACTCAGGTTTACTTAATGTGTCTTAGGAAACCAAATCCTGGCTTTATGGACCTAGCAAATGCATGGGAATGACGATACTCATTATTTTCTCCTCCTAAGCTGGTCATAGAATCATAGACTCAAGTAGGCTGGAAAAGACCTTTAAGATGATCAAGCCCGATCATTACCCCAGGACTGCCAAGACCACCACTAAACCATGCCACTGAGGGCCTTACCTACACTGCTTTTGACCACTTCCAGGGACAATGATTCCACCACTTCCCTGGGCAGCCTGTTCCAATGCCTGAGCACCCTTTCTGTGAAGAAATTGTTCCTAATATCCAATCTAAACCTGCCCTGGCACAGCTTGAGGCTGTTACCTCTTGTCCTATTGCTTGTCACTTGGGAGAAGAGACTGATCCCACCACACTACAACTTCCTTTGAGGTAGTTGTAGAGAGCGACCAGGTCCCCCCTAAGCCTCCTTTTCCCCAGACTCCAGACAAACACCCCCAGTTCCCTCAGCAATTCCTCATCAGACTTACTCTCCAGACCCTTCACCAGCTTTGCTGCCTGTCGTGGTTTAAGGCCTGCCACACAGTCCACTCACTGCCCCCCCACCTCCTCCCTCGGCTCGTGGCGGATGGGGAAGAGAATCGAAAGAATACAACTCCCACAGGTTGAGATAAGAACAGTCTATTAACTAAGGTACAAATAACTACTACTACCACCAATAATAATAATGATAAAGGAAATAACACGAGAAGAGAACACAATGGCTCACCACTGACCGATACCTAGCCCCACCCCAGAAGAATCTCCAGCCCTTCTGGGTAACTGCCCGTTACATCCTGGGCATGACATGCTGTGGTATGGAATACCTCTTTGGC
>WYDI02025317.1:0-13461 GCA_009867235.2 Psittacus erithacus | reverse complement strand
TCAGGAGCCTTCTCTTGTCCAGGCTGCCCCAGCCCAGCTCTCTCAGCCTGGCTCCACAGCAGAGCTGCTCCAGCCCTTGCAGCATCTCCATGGCCTCCTCTGGGCTCGCTCCAACAGCTCCACGTCCCTCTTGTGTTGGGGGCTCCAGAGCTGATAATTTCTTTATTTCAACTTTTGCCACAGGTATCTACTCAGCACCACTCACACCATCCAATAGGTAACAAGAAGCCATCAGTCCTTGAATGAAAATTAAAGGATAGCTCTTACTCATTCACACAAGCTGTTTCTCCCACAGATCAGGGCAGAAACTGGTCCTACGATTAAGGTTTAACTCTTTAGGAAAAGAATTACACAGCACAGCCCTACAAGAACAGAGCTGGTGGTCATGAAGGATCCACCTAACACAAGAACTGCTGTTATTTCATGGACCTGTTCACAATGCACCTGAGCTCTGTCCCCCTCAGCAGGAAACTAAAGATTGAAGTAACAGTAAAAATGAAAAGGTATCAGCTTACCTACATGAGGGGATTTACAGAAAGTCTTATGGGCATTGAGGATATAGAGTGCAGATGGTACTTGACACAGCTCTGCATCAAGCGATACCATCGACTTGCCGCATAGGTAGTCAGAAGAGATTAATTTCTATGAAGTCCTGAAAAAGCGCCTCACCTGTACGACCCAAGGACAAAGTTAAAGGAAACTGAAATATTTGCTTAATTTAATAGGAAAATCTAGTTTTCAGGTTTATTTGGTAACAAGAGTTCCATTTGAGCTCTCCTGAATGTGTCCAAGAAAACTTAACGAGGCCACCTCCTGCGCAAGTATTCCTACACCAGCTATCTCTAGTGCTTAGTGCTTTCTCCAAAGCAAGTATTTCACATTTAGCCCTTACCTTCCCTGCATAGTGAATAATGCAGAAATCTGCTTTGTCCTTCAGCTGTCTTGGCTTTTGGAACTTGGAGTGGGTTCCTTGCTCTTGGACCAGTTTTTCCACAAATGTCTTGTCAGTAGCTTTAGGGAACCAGCATTCCTCATCCAGTAATGCTAACACACCAGGAGGATTTGCCTGAAATAAATTGGATTTTATCTGTGTTAATATCTTCTCCACATATACTTCAATATGTCAGTATTTAGAACACACTATTCAATACCACAATAAGAAGTTGTCTAAACTGATTCAGATTTGATTTAAACTAAAACAAGCTTTGGAGGAACCCTGCTCAGTGTAGGACATTGTGACTGCTCCAAACAAATTCATTTCAATGGATATGGAGACCCGATCCACAGCTTCCCAGAGCCTTGCCTTTCATATAATCCCTCCCTTTCTACATCACGTAAGCTCTCCATTTGAAGCTTTGGTTGCTCTTAGAATGAAGTAGGGAACAACCAATGTCTGTATTCTAGAGCTGTACACAGGAAAGTGATGATAAAAAAAGTAAAGGGTTTATAAAATGGTTTAAGCTTCAGAAGCTTCTAGAGAATGTGAAGTTTGCACATTTGAAGAGATGTTTCTATGTGCTACTCCACGGCTTCACATGTACAGAATAATTCTGAAGTGCTGACATTTGCCTTTCAAACAAAATAGAACAAAAATCTATTAACTTGATGCATTTTTGCATGTTCCCCTGAACACCTGATGCCTCCTGAAAGCACTGACACCTAGCCCTGAGGCTTTCTGGCAGAGCTTTTACCTTCCAAAGAGTCAGAGCCTTCTGAAGTTCCACACAGAACATACAAACCTTTGGTAACTGAAACAACACTGCCCTTTTCCTGCTCTAGAGAGAAACAAGGACATATTTTGTGGGCTTTGCTGCTCCTCAGGATGCACAGCACCACTGCACAGCATCACTGGCAGCTTATGTGTATTCGAGAATACACACACAGGAACACAGAGAGCAGGAACTGCAACGGTTTAATTGCAAAGGGCATCAAATAATTCTAAGCACAGTTTCAAGGTGTGAGGAATGATAACTTTAGGCAATGATGATCTTTGTTCATCCCCCAACCAATCCTCTTGCTCTTTGAAGCCCTCTTCAGCTTCCACATATTGAGCAAACGGAGTATGTTAAAAAGCACAGTGATTAAAAGCACCTTTATGATACTGGCTTCCTATTTGCAAGGTAAATTTATGGGGAGAACTCTACCCTAAAGGAAGCTTCAGGAATGTTCCTATTGATCTCAATTGAAAAAGTTCACTGTAAGCCTTGTAAAGTTTCCAACTATAAAGCTCTTACAGCCCAATGGATTAAAGACTTCATTAGTACCATGGCAAAAAAGTATGCAAATAGTGTCTTTAGCTCCATGTTCTGCCCTAACATCAGGGCAAATCCCATGAGGACAAATCCTTCCACTAACATACAGAATTGCAGACTTTGGCATTCAGGATCATTCCCTTTTTGTGACAGCTCCACAAGAAATGCCTGTGCAGTCCTACATTTTGACACAGTAAAAGACAAACTCTGAAGTCTACTCCCTTGTCCTCAGAGCATTCTTAATGCACAAACTTACAGGTCTTTCGATTAAGTCAATGCAAGGCTGCAGATCCAGTCCAAAGTCAATGAAATTCCACTCTATACCCTCTCGTTGGTATTCCTCTTGCTCCAGGATAAACATTGTGTGGTTAAATAACTGCTGAAGCTTCTCATTGGTGTAGTTAATGCAGAGTTGCTCAAAGGAGTTCAACTGCAAGAATAACATTAGTAAGCAAGAATAACGCAGTGACAGGATTTATCATGTAGCTGGAAGTCAAAAACTTGGGAAACACAGGCAAACTCTGCAACATTCAAATGTAACGTCAAAAAAATTGGGAAACGTGTGATGCAAATCTCTGTCCCCCCATTACATGCAATTAAACTAATAGTAGCGAAGAAAATACATGGAAAAGAACAATTTAGACTCAAGTACAACTTTTCCGCATTCTGATTTAGGGTTGTCAAAGCATCTGAATGCTACAACACCAAACCCTGATGCAGCCTCGACACGCGATGCATTCAGGAGTTCTACAGTTAGTCTTGGATGCACATTAACAGGGTAAACAAAAAGGTCTCAGCAGCAGCACTGAAGCACCTCGAAGATTTCAAATCCAGCAATATCCAGAATTCCAATGAATGACGCTCCCTGTCGTTTGGTCCTGTCCAAAGCTTTGTTAATGCGGTGAACAAGCCAGCGGAAGAGGCGCTCGTAGGTGGCCTTTGCCAAAGCTTCCACTGCAAAGTCTGCCTGGAAATCCAAACAGGAACAGTTATTTACCCTGGAGAAGTGATCAAAAGAACTCGGACATGGATGTTATCCCAAAAACCAAAGGAACACAAGAAGTTTAATGGCGTTAATATCACTGAGGAATGAAAACAAGGAGTAAAACCCAGTGGAGTTTGACTAATGTTATGAAAAATATGTTTTTAAATTGTTCCATACAACACCAAAAGCTCTCCATGTGTTTGATACAGACAACACTGACAGTAAAGGATGAAACCAGCAGAAGGTCAAGGAAAGGGAAAGGTTCCTCCTATGCTACTACTGATTTTTACCACATAGGAACATCTAATAAAGGCAGTAAAGCTTAAACAAGGTCAGTCACAGTACAAATTTAATCCAAACTGAGGGTGGGGAGAGGGGAAAGGGGGCTTGGAGCAAGCTGCTCTAGTGGAAGGTGTCTCTGCCCGTGGCAGGGGGTTGGAACTGGATGAGCTTTAAGGTCCCTTCAACACAAACCAGTCTGGGATTCTGTGATTACTATTAAGAGCTAATCAGGATGAGGTGCAGTTTCACTTCACCTTTAAAGCAGCCAGACTTACTTGCTCTTTGGTCTGGGCTTTCTGGACGTAGTCTCTGCCCACTTTGATGCGCGGGGTCAGGATGGCCCGGGTGAATTCCATGACATTCATTCCCAGCAGATGGCAGAGCTTCTGTGCGACTGGAGATCAAAGAATCAATGGAAACACTTAAAATCCTCCACAGCAGCAGCAACAGCTGTAAAACCAACTACTGGCAAGTGTCAGCTTAAAACGTGACTTGCTGTTGGCGGTAGAGCCGGAGCAACGCCCGTTGTCTTGGGGTTGGACCACCCCATGGCCTTTCCTGGCTCCACACCACTTACATAGCATGAGTTCTCCTGGTGTGACATTCTGTACCTGAAATGATGTGCTGCCCGCCCCAGCATTACACATTCTTGCTGCATCAATCCCTTTCCCTACATCCATTGCTCAGCAGGTGAGGTGCTCAGGATTCCAAACTCCTAGAAGCCCTTCACATTACCCTGCAGGAACTTAAACCCTTATCTCTGTTCATCCAACAACTCCTGGGTTTACTGTCAAAGTGAAAAAAGCTCCTTTTACAAATCAGCACTGGAAAATAGATTCTCATACCAATATAGAACAGCTTCCTCTGCTGCCTTTGCTTTGTTTTCCTGGTATAACAACACTGCTCTTAATGTTGAGAGTCTCAGACTGTATTCAGCAGAAGGGTTCATGAATCAACACAAAACTGAACCAAGGGAAATGAGGCTAGTGACACAAACTGCGTACTCATTTCCCCATAGTTACATGAAGGAGTATTTCTGTGCTTTGAGTATGACAACACACACCAGCACATCAGACAGAACTTGCAACCTTCAGTGGCAGGTAACAAAAGCTGTCAGGATCTTCAACCAACCAACCAAGCGAAAGAAAAACAAATCACCAAACTACAAGGACTTAAGACAGTTGAGCTGATGCCAAAAGCCAAAATACCTGATCTCTCACTCAATCTTTTTTCTTCACTGCCAAACTCAAAGTGTCAACTCTCTGCCAAATACCAAGTCAATGCTATTGGCCTTGAGTCCATTCCTGCTTGCTGAAGCACCCTGAGCAGCAAGCCACCCCCCCAAGATTTTGGACACTGCAAGCACCCTACACTGGCACAGCCATTTGGGATAATCCCAAAACGAGAGACATGCATGAACTGGAGTTGTGCATGTACAGCAGGTCCTGTGGGCGATGGTTCTTACTGCTCTTTCCACCAAGGTCAATTCTCAAAGCTAACTCCCAGGAGAGCATTCACAAGGCTGGCACTGAAGCACTACATTGAAAACCTGAGATTTGCTCCAGCAGCAGTCTTTTTGTGTGAAGAAATCCTGCCTGCATGGTGGGTACCAACTGATAAATTCCATCCCAGTCCCACTGCCCATCCCTGCCACGTGCCACTTCAGAAATAAGAGCTTTCTAAACACAACATTCCTATGTTTAGCCGTTTCACTATGAAGTTGTGTTTGGCTCCAGGGCTCTTACCATTGGCAAGAAAACTGCTGTCAAGAACCAAAGAAAACAGAGGGATTTGAGAGTGCACTTTCTCCTAGTGCTTGTCTTTGTAGACAGCAATAAACAAGACTCCAACCAGAATACTGTTCCAAGTGGAGAAGCAATGCAAACAGCATCAATTCTGTTGATGGATACTTATATTTGTCTGAATGACATGGATGGAAGAGGAGAGTTTTAACATTCACCTGCTGGCTACTGCCTCTTTGGCACAGGATGCTCCCACAGGAGCTCACAAGCCTGCTCTGTACTTGTTGAGGACATGCACTGGAGCAGTGGGGAGGAAACCACAGCGCATGAAGCCACACAAACGTGAGCAGCTTACCCGTGTTCTCTGGCATAGAAGCTTGATCCGTATTTCTCTCCTTCTTAAAGGAAATGTTTCCAAACTGCAGCACTGAAGACACCACTTTCAGCATTGCTGTGTTAACAAAGGACATGTGCAACAGTTAACTGGAGGGGGCTCAGCTTACACTTTCCTTCCGCTACTTGTGTAGCCAAATTCAAAGCATAAGTTCAGCCAGGAAATAATGCTTGGACTGTACTTTTGGGGCAAAAAGCTTTAATTCAATTCTACTTGTGTTAAGGAAACGTTTGTTGCAGGCTGTCAGGACACTGAAGCAACGTGAAATCAGCGAGTGTGGGTGCGTGTGCATGAGAGAAAAGCAGCTCTGAACATCCAAAAGGCTCAGTAACTTACACAAGATCTCATCGTGCGAGAATCCCATGATATGCATTGCTTCCATAGTCTCCTGAAAGTTATCCTTGTCTTGCTGCCCAGGAATAGGGATGTAGCCATTAGATAAAAATCTGTAGTTGTTAAATCCTTCAAGCAGCAGGTCAGCTGTGTGGGGAAGGGGAAAAGACAAGAAAATAAGCCGAAGACAGTGAAGCTCTTCACAGCCACCCTGACTGGGGTGTCACTGAATGTACGAATGATGCTTTCCAAAACCAGTTCTTCAAATAAGGCTACAAGGTGTTTCACCTGCTTTGGAAACTCTACAATACCAGTGCACCTGAGAAGCTGAAGCCAGCTTCCAGAATCTCTGTCTGTTGCAACCTACATCAGCTCTTTAATGCATTAAGCCTGTAAACAGAACCTTACCTGACTCAGATCTAGCATCATCTCAAACTCCTATTTGGAATATCCTAAACCAAGTGCCTCTACTGGGAGGTACCAACACAGTGCTGGGTATCAATAGTTACCACAGCAAGGGTGTAAACACCCATTTGCCTAATACAGGTGAGAAAGAGTGGACCACTTCTCTAAGTCTGCATTGTTCTATGGTTTCACTTATCACAAACTAACAGAACTTCCCAGTTACCAAAGAAGGGGAGAAAAGAAGGAGAGAGAAAAAGATTTCAATCCAGTGACTCCCAGGCAAGGACACCCTGAACTGGATGGGGTCAGGCAGGAGCCGTTTGCTCTCAATGTGTGTGACAGCAAACTGGATAAAGCTCAGCCACCCCAAACCAGAGCCACCCGGCTCCTCAGCCTTCAGTTAACACTCCCTATTTGAAGACCAAAGAGGAGCTCCAGCACCGCTATGTAACACTGAGCAGACAAGCCCCTCACACAGAAGCAATGGGTTTGCAAAATGGGATTCCCAACTTACACTTCAAGTGCTCTCCTGCTCCCGCGAGTAGTTGATAGAAGATATGAAACGTCCGCTCATCCTTAGCCTGACGAACAGCGCGAGACTTTTCCAACAAGTCTGATAATAACTAGTCAAGGACCTTCTACAGTTTTGGGGTAAAAACATCCAATGCAAAGCAACAGTTCAAAGCAGGCTATAAAATTACTTTAAGAGCAAAAAGAACTTTAATAGCAATGCCAGGACCGTATCCAATATGAATCTTCAGTGACTTCACATAACAGGTTTCAATTTCAGACTGATAGAAGCTCACTTTTAATTTCAGCAGACTCCTTTGTTGGATGCTGACCACATTTCCCTGTGACAAGTGCCTGTACAGACCCGCTGAAGACTGAGTGAGGGGGCAGCTTTTCACCCACTGTGAGGGCGGTGGGACACTGTCAGAAGCTGCCCAGAGAAGCTGTGGCTGCCCCATCCCTGGCAGCGTTCAAGGCCAGGTTGGAGACAGGGGCTTGGAGCAAGCTGCTCTAGTGGAAGGTGTTGGAACTGGATGAGCTTTAAGGTCCCTTCCAATCCAAACCATTCCATGATAAATAAAATCAAACCTTATACCTAAAATTGAATTAGGCTTCAGTAATAACTGCTGGTAGGTCTTGTGTTATAGGGCCTATGCTGATCTCTAGAAGACCTAAGAAATTGGAATGTGTCCCAGCACTTCCAGCTCTGCCACTTCATAAGAAGCACCAGCTCCTTCCAGGCACAGAGCCGCTCCTGTAGCACTGACAGGAGCAAACCCCAGCTCCTGGCACAAGGCAGTGGCTCAGCAGCTTTAGGAAGGAGCTTCTCTTCTAGAACTGTTGGTAGAGCAAGCACATTTGGAATGGTTTCCCTATTTAAGATTCCCTAGGTTTAAGGCTGGTCTGAAAACCCAGCAGGTCTCGGAGTATTCAATGTCCGAGCATGAGGAAGCATGCTGACTTTGGGACATTTGATCAGCTATTTTGAAATAAAGGAATGTGATCATCCCTCACTGCATTCCAACAGCTTCTAGGGTTAAAAGCAAAACAATGGGGAAACTTGCACTGCACAGTGGCGTGGCACGAAGCAGGATACACGTCTCAATGTTGGCCCCAACGATATAACCAGTAACATCAAAGTTAATCCTAATGAACTTGCCCTGGAAAGAAAAGAGATTATTTTGGTGATGACTGATGTTTTAAGACACCAATGCTGCCTCCACACAATGGTAATCCTGCTGGCACCTGTACGAGCATTTCACACAACTTCAAATCCACCTCTTCCCTTCCATGTGCTCTGCCATCATTTCAATGGAACATGTTATGCTGCACACACACACTTCCTAAAGGTTAAAGAACCAGTGCTCCAGATTTAGAAAAAGCTTTTCTCCAAGTGAGGCTGCCTGAGGTTGGAAGCATGGCTGAGATGTTTCAGTGCACATTTCTATAGCAAACTCACTCGTGGCTAATGGCATTTTATCTGCAGCAATCCCAAATGACCTGTGCTGCCCAGCCCGGCCCATCACCCTTTCACTTCCTTTTCCACAACCAGGATGGCCCCACCTGCACAGCCTCTCTTCTCCAGCAGTTGGTAAAGAGCAGACTATGGGACAGTAAACCTATTCCTTCCACATACATCTCCTTTGGTCCATAGAGGACCAAGTAAAGAGCACACTGCCTACATGTAGAGCTCTTGGAAAGAAACTGGTTGCAAGTGGATATACACCTGGAATCCCAGCCTGGTTTGTGTTGCAAGGGGCCTTCAAGCTCATCCAGTTCCAACCCCCTGCCATGGGCAGGGATCCTTCCAACCCAAACCAGGCTGTGGTTCTGTGCGCTGCTGTGTTACAGATTGACACTTGAGCAAGTTGCTGTGATCATTTGAGCTAGTACATCTTGTTCCCAGAACACCAGAACCTTCTGGCTGCCCTGGTAAAGCCCATTCACATCTGAAAGATTTGTGGGTACCAGGGACCAGGTTTCTCCCCAACCACACCAGTGAACCCAGAGGAAGTTCCAGCCCTTGCTGAGTTTGAAGCAGCTGTCCTGTGACTGCAGATGTGCATCTGCAACCCCAAGTGACTTCTACAAGTTTCAAGAAACCTGGTGGAATACTTTAAATTAGCTTCAGTGGATCCTCCCCACTGCTGGAACCTGCAGCTCAGGTGGAACACCAGGGCACTGAAGTGAGCACGCTGAGGAACAAGGCTTGTTTTCAAGCACGCCCTGGCAGGGACCAGCACTTGAACTTGAGTTTAGAGGTGCAGAAACAGAACGCTCCAAGGTCAGCTTGAGACCAAAGCATTTATACTTTTTGCTCAGTAGCCGCTCCAGAGAACTGTATTTATAACTGCTGCAAAGGCAGAAGTGACACTTACTGAAATTCAGCCAACAGACGTGACATGCAACGTGCATATCAGTGCCAGCACCTCAAGGATGGTGGCTGACAGCTGCCTCCCTGCACCAGGTACCACAGAGCCTTCTTGGAGTGACATGGGTTCCATTTACCACATTACATGGAGGAACAGACATGAAGCACTATGTAAGGTCTAGTCAGCGGCTTTTTCTGATGTAATTCACCCTCGCAAATTATCTAATGTCTGCTGGCATGTCAACAGTTCCTTGGACAGAAATAACAGAAAGGAAATGCAGTCCTTGGATGAGCTAACGCACCAGAAAGGGGAACCCACATGCTCCTTGACTCAATTTTGCACTGGAGAAGTCACTTACCTACTTCATCTTCTTAAAAGCAGAATATTAATACACCCTTTAAGCTAGTGCAAGCAATTCTGGTTCTGAAATCTTTAATTGATCAGTTAGAGACTGCAGTGGTGGTCATTTAACAACTGAATTCTATTTAGATTATCACTGCAACACTCAGTACGTGGCTTTGGCAAAACCACATCAGAAGGAAGCAGTTAGCTCTGCACCATGAACCCAGCAGGGCCTCCCCTCCCTATCTGCTAAAAGAGTTTCTTTCCTGAGCCACAAGAGAACACTGCCTTTGGCAGAGGGAAAAAGGAATAAACCCTGCTTTGACACTAGCCATATTTCAGCCCTGTCTGGCGCTATCAGCACATGGGGCAGAGGCCAGCCTCCTCCACAAGCACAGTGAAGCTGTCAGGCCTGTACACAACAGTCCTTCTCCCCTGGGGGGAGGACAGATCTATTCTTTAAGTCAGGTTTTAAAGTGGTTGTTACAAAAGATTATTTTTCCTTCAGGAGATGCCACCATCTGGAGTGCATTAAACCTACTCCTTTAGAAAGCCAGAGCTGGAACAGCTGAGTGATCGTGTTCATGATGGCGCTGTGGATGCCAGGGTAACACAAACCAGATGCTACCATCTCTTAGGAATAAAGTATCCTCATTAAATTAGCACGGCCTTTGGTGGATTCAAGCCATGTAACAAAGAAGAATCACTGTGCAGTGAAACCTGTTGATATTATAACTCCTACACCCAACATGTATAAGCACCAAGCAATATTGTAAATAATGTGGCTATAAAATTATCAACATTGAATTTCTTTAGTGCTCTGCTCTCTGTTCTCGACTGAAAAGGCAGAGGGATTTAGTTACACAGTTTTCCAGAGTCCTTATCACCAGAGCTGAGTTCATACATTACAAATCCAAGCAACTGTTGAAACATCCAGGCAGCCAAGAAATGCTTCATTTGTTTTGTACGTTTTACTTCTGTTCTCACAAGAAAAAACTATTTCCTATCTCCTTTTACAGTTGTACTAAACAGAGCTTTCCCCTCAATCAGGATGTACTGGAGGGAAGTTGAAAAGCCAGTGTGGCTTTTTCCCCCGCTTCAAAGGAAAGGAAGCGTTCACAAGTGGTAAATAGATCTCACCACTGCTTTTACAACAATGGAACCCATCAGAAGTGGTTACTGGCCACCAGAACAGTACATGAAGAGAAGGCACCAACCCAGCAAAGACATCACCCAGCTACAGGTGCCCAGCACTGCCTTTTAGACTTCCCTTCAGGGAATCAGCTGGACAGAAGGACATGAGACTGGAGACAGGGTTTTACAGGCAACTTCTGTGCTTTCCAAAAGTGAAGGATGTTCTCTCTAAACCAATCAATTGCTAAAGTGGCAGCTATTGACAAGAAGGCTCCATATTTAACTGAACTCCGCATCGATGCCATACTCCTTATTCATACTCAACAGCAGTTCAGCAGCAGTTTGTGCATGCAAGCCCCAGGTCAGCTCTATGGCACAGTGCATTTGCCGTGGCATGAACACCACTGTCAGCTCAAGGATGGTTAAAATTAGAAACTGGATAAAATTAAAGCTAGGTTTAGCAAAAGCCAGTGAGGAGAAGTCTTCTGCGGACCCTGAACAATGCAGAAAGAGATGTGAGAGAACCAGGATTCATCTCATAATGCGAACAGAGACAGCTTCTGATATAGAATAAATCCTGAACAAAGACTTTCTCCATAAACAGTAACCCACATTTCCAGACTAAGGAGAGAAGGAGTCACTCACAAAGCGGGAGGAGTTGTCATTTTTCACTGTCTTGGCATTCCCGAAGGATTCCAGAATGGGATTCGCCTGAAGAAGCTGACGCTCCAGCTCCCCCTGAAAGCCACACAAAGAGAAAACAGACAGACATCAGCACAGTGCACACATGACATTTCCACGTCCTGCTGCCTCCTGAGAGCCATGACCCAGGGACACTGCCTTCACAAGGGCCTTTCACTGCTCCCTTCACTTCTAAATCTGCTGCTTGTCTCCTCCATCCAGTAAGGAATGTAGGTTTGGGGGTATTTTTTGTGTTTTGTGGGGGTTTTGGTGGTGGGTTTGGTTTTAAATCACACACACACACAGAGCAGTGACTGAATAGGACTTGATGGATGTTGGAAATCATCGACTGTGGAAAAGAAAACTCACATTTAGGGCTAATGAAATTAGGCACAGACTTGGAGCGCTTTAGGGGAAAAACTAATTTAACTGGTTTAAGTGTAAGGTCATTCCTAAACTTCCCATTTAGTGATTTTTACAGTATGGCTACATTGGAATACCCAGTTTCAAACCCACTTTTGGATCAGTGACATCCTCACTTCCAGTCAGTCACACATGGCACCATTGCGACACCTTGAATGAACCCCAGAATGTGCCAGAACGGGGATGGAGCAAAAGTAAAAAGATCACATTCAGATTGTTCCATTCAGGGGGTTTCATGCCGTTCTTTAAACATTTTTTGACATTCAAGCCAATGGATGTAGGAATCACTGCATTTCTCTTATGGAAATTGCTCAAAGGCTTTTAGGATTGCTATCCATGAAGAGATCTAGTAACACAAAAAGTCTGTGCTGCTTCCATGAGCCCAGGAGGCATGGATGAACATAGGAAAACACGAGATTGTCTTTCTGCTCTGAAGGATGGGTTTTAAACAACTAAAAGGAAAGCAAAGCTGTCTGGAATGTCGTCTCAAAAACTGGGGATTGTGTGCATTAACCTGCTTTTTCCAATTACTTATAGCATAGATGAATAGAGGACCCAGGCTGAGCATCAGAGCGCAGGAAACTGAAATCTCTTAAGGATTTCACAAGGTCAGTTCTAACAGGAATTTTTAAACTTCACTGCTTAACACCTAAAGGAGGATTTTATTTATACATTGAACCATATTTCAAGTCCCCCTGGAAACTACGGGCTGCTGCTTCTTTAACGCGACCTCAAGTTATTGGTTCAAAACTTGTTGACTTCCAAATATATTCCCTTTCGGACTACATATTCTCTGGATTCTGAAGTAACTGAAGAAGAAACAAAGGTATGAGCCTTAGTCCAGAACACAACAACCACCACTGAGGCCACAGAGCCTATACACTGTACACTGGGTTTGCCAACAATACAGTTCTCAGGAGTGCTTTTAGATTGACAAGAAACCCCCACAACTGAAGAAAAATCAGCTCTGCTCAAAGCACTACATGCACAGCATTTACAGTCCAAAAATTTCCCATGTAAAAGCATCAGGTGAGGGAAACATTCTCTCACACCATTCCATCATTCCTCTATCCCAACCATGCAGTCAGCTCTGCAAGGGCACCCAAGTGTAAAGCCAAGAAGCTGGCTCACAGCACAGTGCACAGCTCAAAATCAACCCCATGGCCTGTCTTCACCACAGCTTACACGTCAGATCCTGGCTATCCTGGCAAAGCTAGCACCCTGCCTTCAAACTGGGCTCCTCCATGGACCTTTGCTGTGTCACTGGGAATCATGGCACCACAGGCTGTACCCGGGCTTGAATGTGCTTCCATGTGCCCCGGCCTTCCCTGGGATTTGCGCAGAGGCACTTGGCCAGGGCAGTGTGAAACAATTTCACTCAAATCCTCCAGCTGAATACAAAAAGTTCTTATAGGTCATTCAATGATCATCTCTGAGGATCTGATGAAAACATTCAGTTGGGTCATCACTGAATGGTTTGTGTTGGAAGGGAGCTTAAAGGTCATCCACCTCCAACCCCTGCCATGGGAAGGGACACCTTCCACTAGAGCAGCTTGCTCCAAGCCCCTGTCTCCAACCTGGCCTTGAACACTGACAGGGATGGGGC
>WYDI02025316.1:6207-24031 GCA_009867235.2 Psittacus erithacus | reverse complement strand
CAGGGTGCCCAGAGAAGCTGTGGCTGCCCCATCCGTGGCAGTGTTCAAGGCCAGGTTGGACACAGGGGCTTGGACCAAGCTGCTCTAGTGGAAGGTGTCCCTGCTTGTGGCAGGGGTTGGAACTAGATGAGCTTTAAGGTCCCTTCAACACAAACCTGCTGTGGTTCTACGATTCTAGTATCAAGTTTCTGCAGGTTTTGTGTGAGGCTTTTGCACCCCATCAACACCTCACCTGGGGTCTGAGAAGCTCCCCCAGCACCCCTCAGCTTCCTGTGCTAGGCGCACACCACAGTAACTCAGGTCTGGATTTCTCACTGCAATGGCTGGAGCTGATTTTAAGCTGCAGTGTTGCTGCTTTCAAACAGATGACTAATTTGGTGTGAGAAACTAATTAACATAATAAACTAGTCTAGACTTCAGACATGATCTCAGGCTTCTCATTTGCTGTTGCAAGCTCTCCTTTCCCTTCAGAAGAAAAAAACCCTCTTTTTACTTCCCCAGGAATAAATCAGGCAAGAGGTATCTGGATTGCTCCAAGACACTTGGGACAATGGTTAGCATGAACCCACACATGAGTGTCCTATCTTTTTCCCCTTCTCAGCTCAGAACCAGGCTCTCATGGATATGTTTAAGGCTTGGGGTGGGCAGCACCTTGTGCAGTCCTCCTTGTCCTACCAGCTCCCTCATGAAAAGAGCATCCCTGCCCAGCTGTACCCCCAGCAACAGCAGAGGATCGTGCCAACAGCAGCAGGCTGCAACAACAAGTTCACGTGGGAAGGGTTCCTGAGCTCCAAACAGCATCTGATGCAAGGGACTAACACATGATCTGTGTATTTTCCAAGACTGCAACATAACCAGAGCATGCTACAGGCAAACAGACAGCTGTGTTTTATTGTACTGCTTTAAATTAAAGGGTAGAGTTTGAAGCTGGGGTACAATTTTGACACTGCAGCGTGACTGCAAAAACCACACGGCAGTCCTTTGGAAAGCAAAGCTTCCTCTGTCATTTCTGCTGGCTTGGCAAGCACCTAATTACCAGCCCATTTTAAAATGTCACCCCAAAAGTCTCATTATCACAGTCTATAAAGAAAACTCTGAAATCAAACTCCAAAGTCACTGCAATGGATTTTAGTAGCTCCAGATGAACTCAAACACCTCCTACACTTGGTGCCACAAACTTAACGTAGCCAGTGGCAGCACTTGCCCCAGACTTCTCACGGCCAGGATACTGCACCACTCCAGTGACGCTACCAACAACCATGGTCTTGCCAAGCCTTCATGCCCAAGACAAGCAAGTCCACCTCCCCTCTGCCTATGCACTTCCACCCAAGACCTGTCAAGAAAGAAATGGTGGACAAAGGCTTCTTCAGAAGAAAAAGGTAAGGAAACAACTGCTACCTTAGGATCTACAAGTGCTCCAGCCTTGATAAGGTATTTCACAGTTTCCAGATGGTTGTTTTCTGCTGCTTCCATCAGTGGGGTCCTCTGGTCTTCAGAGCAGGAGTCGATATTAGCACCAGCCTGTTAGGAGGCCAAGGCAGATACAAGGACAGTTACGATCACTACTGGTTAGCAGAGGAAGGACATGGGAGTAGTGATTTAATAGCAAGTTTTTTTACTGAAATTTAGCCATATTGAGCAGGGGAGAAGAAAACAAAAAGGAAATAAACCCAAGAAAGAAGACAGTGCAATTCCATCTGGTTTGGGAAGCAGCACACACTGTCTGCCCTTCCCCCTGCCTTCTACAGCCAGCAACCAGGGCGTAAAGAAGCCAGCAACCGGTATTAAATAGCTCTTGTTATTAATGGATTTTGTACTGCTACTTTCTAGATATCATTTGGGAAAAATGAGCCTCCTCCTTTCTCCAGCAGCTTTGATTTCCCTGGTCTGTGATTTCTATGGACACAATGAACACAGCAACCAGCTCTTCTCAATGTCACAAGCAGCGGGAACAACTTGCTGATTGCAACAGAGGTAGAAGCTGCAAAAATACTCCTGGAGATTGTCTAACCTCTCCCGTGCAAGTCCATGGCAATGCTTCTGCAGCGGTCTCTGAGCATAAGTCAGTTCTGTTCTCTGTTGAGCATGGAGTGCCTTGAATCAAAATCTTACTCTTTTCCAAAGCACTCCTGTGTTGCGTGTCCTGTCTGCTTTAACTCTTTAGCTTAGCTCAGGAACCCACCCAAAACCTAAAAGCAGAAGATCTCGGAGACAGCCCAACTGCTGGCAGGTCACACATGCAGGTACATGTGCTTAGCAGCGACACGCTGACTCAGGTTCACCCCTTCCAGGTGCCTCCCACTGAATGCACTTGTTTTCATCACTTTAAAATAGCAAGAGCTACTTAAACCAGACCTGAGAAGAGGCATTTCAAGTTTAGCAAGCTGGGGACATGCCCAGCCAAATCGTGTTCTACTGCAGTAGCCAGACATGAGGGAAGAGACAAGATGATAAAGGATTTTGGAAACAAACCAACTCTACTGATACTTAATTCAAGTTGTTTGTAGTAGCTCAAACATTTCACTCCTTTTACTCATACAAGTTACTCTGTTGTCTTCACGTACAGTAACTTGAGTGAGAGCAGCAGGGCAGGCCCATAGCTGCATCTCCAAACAGTACTTTGTAAGCCTCTCACTCCAGATGCTGAAATACAATAACCCAGCAGGCTTGTTCTCAAAGCCATGGCATTGCTGCTTTCTCAAGAGCCCTTTAAGGTTTCCCAGTCACACAGGGTAAACAGAGCATCCTTCCAGTCACTCCAGGTGATAAATGGCAGTACAAAAAGGAAAAACTCGAACTTTTTAAACCCTTCTTTTTCCTTCACATCATTTTGCAGTGGATTCAACAAAAGCACTCCTATGCCTTTGGCCGTCTTCCCTCCATTAGAATTCAAATCTCAGACAACAAGCCAAACTTGCATCTGCCCTTCTCTCCTTTCAACATGCAGGCCCTTTACCCTGTAGAGGAAAATCCTGCTGGAATTACTCATGTTTTGACAGCAGGGAAGACAGATGCTGGCTGCCAGGCTCCAGAGCCTACCTGTCTTTGTCACAAGGAGCCTCTTGGCAGCAGCTTGCAGACACCCCGCAGCCTGCCTGCGGTCCGCCTGTGCTGGCACATCTGGCAGCTCACCACTGCTGGGTGGGATGGGCACGTAGGCTCCTACACACTGCACAGTGCCCTACACTGAAGCTTCACGTGCTTTTGCCATGTGGGCAGGAGACCAGAAACCACAGAAAATGGCTTGTACAGAAGAATAAGTGGAGACAGACCTGAATCAGCATATGGCAGATGTCCACATGGCCAGACTCAGCGGCAGCATGGAGAGGGGTTCTTTTATTCTGATGCTCCATTTTAAAGTTGGGGTCAATGCCGTCCACTGGAAAACAGAGAAGGGATGTGTTCAACCACCATTCAGAGATGAGAGAAAAGGGTAACAGAAGAACCAGGTCTCAACTAAATCCTTTTAAAGGACAGGTTCCCGGCCCATCCTCAGCCCTTCTCATGTCTCACTACCCATTCATGCCAGAAAGCCCTCTTGGCAGCCCATGGGCATTCAATATGCAACAGCCCTCAAACCAAGAGCTTCAGAAGTTTAAGACCTTTAAGGCATCACAATTTCTATACAGGCCATTCTCCTTCTACACATGGCATCCCCCTATCCCTGGCAGTGTTCAAGGCCAGGTAGGACACAGGGGCTTGGAGCAAGCTGCTCTAGTGGAAGGTGTCCCTGCCCGTGGCAGGGGGTTGGAACTGGATGAACTTTAAGGTCCCTTCCAACCCAAACCAGTCTGGGATTCTATGATTCCCATTCACAATTCACCATTTCTCAGTGCAACAAAACCAACAAACACTATGCACAGATAAAAAGGAAAACAAGAAACTGCTTTATTTAAAGCAAGGGAAGTTGGAAACACCAAAGAGTCAGAACTACCTGGCTTTTGTGTATAATCACTAGTAACAGCAATTAATAGCAGTGATCCTCACTGCACCCCTGCAAATACAGGGCTACAGAGTGGATGGAGCTTCTCCAACTACCGGAAGCTCAGGATGTGACCAGAGACTCTCACAGCTGTGCAAAGACTGACAGATGATGATGACAGCCAGACAAAGATGTCTGGGCATGATAACATGTTGCATATGATGAGGCCCTAGTTAAATATCAATGAGTAACACTTTTGTGCTATTGAAGACAGAAACAATGAAGCTAACACTTGCTAGACAGAAAAAAAAGAAGAATCTGATAAATGAAAAGAACAGAAAGCATCCAAAAATGTACTGCAAAGTACTGGAGTGGAAAGGAAATGATCCCAAGGAAACACTGTGTCCTTCAAAAGGGAGATTCCTCAGGAATATTTGTTGGTAAAAACAAGCTCAGCAGCTAAAAGTCATCTCGTGAGAGACAACTAGTACCCCCCAAACAAACTCTTTATATTGAAGGGCTCTTCCTTTCTGGTCTCTTGCTAATGGGCCTCAGCATAAGCTGACTCCCATCTTTTTACCTCCCTGCTGGATGCAAGTACCTAACCATTCCATTGCATGGAGAGGAAAGTTCTATCAGACCAGAAACATTACATGCAGGTGTTCTGGGGACAGAAAGGGCTTCTCTGAATAAAACTGTGCCCAAATGCACAAACAAGCTGGGAGCAGCTCCACATTTCACAGAAAGATGAAGCCATTTCCAATGACACAGCTCTTGCAGAATGGCTTTCTCCTCCAACTCCACTCACAAGGAGCAGTGGGGAAGATGATGTGCTGCCATGCTGGGAAGTGGACTCTGGCAGCTGCCAGGCAGGAGCTGGGAGTACTGCCAGACACACAATGTCCTGGGAAGGAGCCACCTACCCAACATAAGCAGGACTTTTTGCAGCTCTCCTTGCCTTGCAGAGAAGTACAACTGCTTTGGATGGAACCGTAACTTCTTGGGCCTGCAGGAGTGGGAAAAAGAGGCACAATTAATACCCACTGAGGAACTCTTGGCATTTCACCCCATCCCTCTGCTAGCCCATGTGCATGACAAAGTCTGCTCCTATGGTAGCTCCAGAGCACCAGCAAAACACAGAACAAGCCTCCAGAAGGAGATCTTAAAATCCAGTTCCAGTTGCAGCCAGCCTTGTTCTAATGAGAACTGTTATCCATGAGTGCTGCTCAACAACAAATTCTGGGTATTACAACTGTAAATGGGAATTCCTAGTAGTTACAGCTATGGCTGGAGGGCAGTGAAAAACTAAATCCTCCAGACAAATCACTGAGAGCTATAACTGTTCTGAATCAGTCGTCTGTGGGGAGTGACAAATGACTGAAGTGAACAAGAGAAGGTCTGAGTGGGACCAACATCCGCAGAAGCTAAATCTCAGTCTTCTCTGGGTTAAGCAACTTTGCTGGGAATTGGAGAGACACAGTGGTCTGTTTCTTACTTTTCCGAGTCCAGGGCAATCAGGGCACTTTCCAGAGTTTCTTTAACTGGTCCCTGGGTCAGGCTGGTAGAAGGCTTTGGAAAAACTGAAGACCCAGCTATGTCAAACCCCTCAGCAGCTGAACTTTCTGGCTTGTCTTCCTCTGACAACCGTGTTCCAGTGCTACTGAAGAGACAAAATGAGAAACAGCCAAAGCACAACCATTAAAAATACCCAACAGTGTGGCTCTCATGCCAAAGAAGGGAAGGAAATGGATTTTAAATAAGTGTAAGTGAAATTGAAACACAAACCAATGTATTTTACAGCCTTTTCAGTAAGAACTTGCCCCAGGAAGTTGCACTGCCCTGTGAGCACATTTTGATGTACTCTGTGCTACAGGAAGCCAAGGAATGCAGGGAAACAAGGAACATAAAGGCCACCAGAACAGATCAGATAGAAGTCAGAGCACTGTACAAAGCAGGGATGCCTGTTTTTTAACTCTACATTTTCATCCTCTCTTTATACTTCTGCCAATTTGTGCAGGGCAGGAGCGACAGCTAGGTGTTGCCTCAATTTCCCTGTCACTTAGCAGATCTGGCAACGTAAACTTATTCCATTCCTAACAATAAGAGGAAGGGATGGCTTTAACTCCTGAACCCCTCCTATCTTCATAGCTCACCCTGCGGCCACCGTGCTCTTCTCCAACACAGCAAGCAACTCAAAACACAATTGCAGATTCCTGCAGCTGAGTTTGGCTTGTCAGAGAACACGCAGAAAGTACTTTGTTCCATCAGAAGCATCCAAATGCAAAGCATGGTCTGGCACGAGATTTGAGATCACTGTGTGCTCCCAAGGTTTGAGATCACCTCCCAAGGTCTGAGATCACTGTGTGCTCCCAAGCTCACCTCCCTGTCGTGGTGTCAGCCCTTCCCTCCACACCCGCTGGTTTCTGCTGCTCGTAGGTCAGGGACACCATTGAGGTTGTGTCTGCTTTTGCTATTGTCACCTCCTTTGCCTTGGAGGCCTCTTCCCCGCAGTGTGGACAGTAGCTCATGTCGTTGACCTGGGAGGCACAGTTCTTATGGAAACGGTGGGAGATGCTGCTCTCCGGCTGACACTCCATGAAAGTGCCCTAAAAGAACCACAGAGAAGAAATTCACACCTTGGTCACTCCGTGCCTTACCCCTTCCACATGTTTCATCCACAGCTCTTAAACACTTCATTCATCACCACTCTTGTCCCTGGCTCTTCCAATACAGTAAGCAAGCACTGCCACTTCTTTAGAAGAGAACAAAACCAAGTTAATGGGGAAAAAACTTGGTTAGGGACTGCAAAGCAAGTTCTTTAACTGCGCTTGGGAAACAGAAGCAAGAAGTTCCGATTTCCAGCTCTTTCATCTAATGCTTAAGTTGTCACTTATGCTCTCAGAAGTGCCAGTGTACTGTAAGGATGCTCCAAAACTGGAAGAGAAAACTTCAGACCTGTGTGCTGAGCCAGCATTAACACTACCTGACCAAGGTGTACAGCAACCATTCCAGGACCTCCATGAGTACAATTAAACCAGCTCTTAACCCCAGTGGAACCTCAAGTATGCAACTTCTCTGCCCGGCCCTGTCTGTTGTTTAGCCCCAACAACGTGGATGACTGCTCCTTCAACAGACTTGTCCTAAAATTATTTTCCCTTTCCAGCAAAGTGTTTCAAACTGAACTGAAGGACCCCAGAACTCAGAGCCCTGTGATATCCGTGCTACCTGAAGCCCTGCTGTGCTCTGTGCTCTTAGTGATGGACAGCACAGACAAACCCTCCCAAGTTTACCTGTGAACCAAGGGAACTGCATGAACCACGGTTTATCACTGAGAGATAAACAAGTGTGTAAGAAAAGACTAGTTAAACCCCACTCTTCTCCTGAATTCATGGCGCTCCCAAGCATTCTAATTAACTCTGTATCAACTCTGCAAAATGCCTTGAAGGGTTTGGTGGATGTTAGCCTTTAAATGATCTTTGACTCAGCATGAAACCCCAGGATGGCTCCATTTACGCAGCAATGTTTGAGCCTACTGTAGCATCTTTCATTGATTCATCTTCAAGAACACTGGCATCAGACAATTAATCCTCCTCACACCCATGAGGCCCTCAATTGGTGTTTTTCAGCTTTACCAACAGGGAAACTAGGACGCTGACAACTTAAAGGACTGGACCATTAAAAGCCTCAGTGGCAGAGGTGGAAGAAGCAGATCTGAAACACTGCCTTGTTCCAGTGCCATCACTCAGGTTCCCATCTAAACCATCACAGGCAGGTGGGGGGACACTGATGTGTGCACATAGATTCATTGACAAACCAAGCTAATACAATTTCTGATGCAATTGATCTGTACACAGAAAAAAACCCCAAACAATCCTTGTTCCAAAGAAATTCCTAAGGCAAAACTTCCACTGGGTGAATTCCCAGTGAAAACCCTTCAGTAACACTGCTTGGGGTCTCCAGGAAGATAAAGGTGACAACTACAGCTAAACACCACCTGATGTGCTGTGGAACAAGGTGGAGCTGATGCCAGGAAGTCAGTAAACCCCTTTAGGTGCCACTTCCACCTTCAGCTCTTCCAGCTACTGCGACAGGTACCCCCTTCCCTAGATTGAGAGCACGGACTTACTGCAGTGCAAAAGTATCCACAGCCAGGGCAACACTGGTGTTTCACCATCCTCCCTCTATGGTCCTCACACAGCACCAAAAGCTGGACTTTGTTAGACGGGCGCATCAGTTCATACTTAACCACACTGTTTGTGCATCGGCCCAGCTGGAACAGGAGAAATTAAAGGAAATGAAATTACTGGAGACCAAAACACTCTCTGTGCTTGTGCGGAGGAAGATCTTGCACACTGCCTTGGTGAGCCCTGGCTTCTTCACAGTAATTCAGACATGTGCCAGATAGCATTAGCAGTGCAGCAGGAAGCTGGAAAAGCTGCTCTCACAGGAAGAAATGCATCATTTACTAACTAACATGCACGTGGACCCTGAGTCGTTTGTTCCTTGCAAGAAAAAAAACGTCTTTAACTGGAAATAGGCAGCAGCCAAGCAGCAGCAGAAGGGGCAGTCCCAGGGGCCTGACTCACCCAGCACAGCTCTTGGCTCGCCAGGAAGAGCTGGGTGTTGGTGACCATGAGAACAAGACCATATGCACTAAATCTTGTTACTGCTCGAAAGTTAAGTCACAGGAAGACAAAGGGAAAAGTAATTGCTCTTCATTGCCAGTGGAGTTATCGTCTGTGTTGGTTCCAGCACTGGCCCCTGCCCACACCACACTGAGAGCTCCGGGTGTTTTCTGAAGGGTTTCATCAATGTACAGCTCTGGGCTTAAAAAGCTGCCTTCTGTTCCCTACCTTGTTCTGTTCAAGACAGTGGGCTGCATAATTGGGGTTCACTCTTCCCAACCAGCATTACTCAGAAGCATCAGCTCTTCCTCCCGCTGCCCCCAGTCACACAACCACAACCTCTGCACGTCCCAGTTGCCACCTGCATGACATGACACTGTTGGGGTTCTGCAAGTTCCCCTTGATAACAACTTTGACTTCCTCAGGTGCTTGGCAAAGGACAGTTATAGAAATACAAACGTGAAAGGCTGCTACAAGGAAATGTCCCTGCCAAAACCAGGGCACCATTTACTGTGTGCTGCCACTGCGAGCAGCGGAGCGCATGGGGAACACAGTGCCTGCTCATCACCAACAGCCTGTCCGAGGCTGAGGTTTCATTTGCTGCTTTTTCTTGGCAAAACCAGACTTTGTCTCTAGTTTTTGTTTCAAACTCCACTTCTCCTGCACAATCAACACCCCTGCCAAAAGAGACGATGGATTTTAACTTCGGCTCATCCTTCATTCCTCATATCTTTGATCCAATTTAACCCAAATTCCACTGCAAAGTCTACCTGTGGTTTGGACACCTTGGCTATACCCAACACTGAGACACCCAGAGCCCAAGGGCTGCAAGGGTGGCCAGAGAGGACCATGCTTTGATTCGTACTTAGGAGCTGAGGAAATGGGATTAATACATGCAAAGCTGCATGTCCCACTGAGGAAGTCCCTGCATCATCATGTCACACTGTATTACCTGTTAGAAACGCTAACAAAGTACAAAATGATTGCCATTTTCCAGCCATCAAAGAGTGCAGCAGGGTGCTCAGCACTGTTTCTAACATTCTCCAAGGACATGACAGTCTGGAGAACCCGCTATTCACATGGATAATGTAACATCTATGAGTCACTTATCCCACTATGAAAAAGAATCTAACATAAAGCACGGCATTTGCTATTCCTCTCTGATTTAACCAGGGTCAGAACTGTCAATTCACTATACAGACAAGAAGAAACTCTTTCATATACCTTTATTTTTACATTTAGAAGCCCTGGGGTCCCCCTCTCCTGAGTCTCCAGAGCATTCTCTCTTTAATGAATCTATTTTGCCATGCTTTGGAAATTCGTTTCTCTATAGATATCACCAAGTACTAACAGAAGCAGAACTGGGCTGCCAATCCTTTATTATTCCTTGATTATTCCTTTCTCCCTCCATCCACCCTTCTCCTGGGATCCTACAGGAGAACTAGGGATATTCTCCCTCCTTGTTCTACTACCAGCAAGTACCAGAGCACTGCAGGTGTGACTGCAGCTCAGCTGAAGCTTAAAAGAAACTCAAGTGCCACACAGTAAAAGGAGGATCTACCAAGACTGTTCCTGCCCTGCAGCCCCACTTTCCAGACTCTGGGAAGGGGTCACTTCTGCCACTTACTTCCACGCTTCTGGAACCAGAAGGCATCAAGTAGCATCTGGACCAAAAGTCATTGAGTGCGATCATTTCAGCCAGACAGACCTGGAGGCTGCACAGGGTTGCCTGCACAGGAAGCTTTGTAACAGAAGCCTTTTGGAGGAGGAGAGAGGAAGACTGGGGCAGACCAAGCTGGTGGGGAGCATGCCAAGTTCCCAAAACCCAAGAGCTGAAGGTTTGCATCGGCTCCCTGGTAGTCAAGGGAAACCAGCTCTGAGCTTCCTCTCATTGGGTTTTCTCACTGTGATCATGTTATGTATTTTAGCCCACCTGTCCTGAAGTGTGGGTGTCCCATCAACCTGATCCAGCTGCACAGACCAGGACAAGCAGGAGGGATCTACCCAGAACCTCTCCTACTGCATATCACACCATCTCCTCCCTTTGAGGCCTTCAACCCAGCCATGCAACACATGCAGAGTGCTGGAGCCCTCAGCTTAGCAAGCAGGGTGGCCCTGCTGTTGCCACACACCAGTGGGTTCCCAGCCTAGCAGGCTGCAGAGCCCCTGTATGACCCAACACAATGTTCCTGGCACAGCTTCTTATTCTTTATGTCTGTCCTGAGCAGCAAAGTCTGTGAGAAGCTAAAAGACAGGCTCCTACCTCATTGTCCACGCTCTCCGTGGCCATGCACTGGTTGTTGGCTAGTGTGGTGATCTCTCTGCTTTTGGGTGTTTCCATTCGACAGCTACAGAGGGGGACTTCCTGGAGCCCATCTACTTCCATTGCTTCAGGACCATTGGAAAGACCTAGAATACAGAAGACCAATAAATCAACTCTGAAACTCACTTCTAGGAGAAAGGATAGAGTCCACCAAAACCACCCGTGTCCTGTGGCACTTCAGCATTCCACATCCTGAAACACTCTCAAGGCATTATCCAAATCCTGTAAAACAGACCCATTCTTACACCAGCTGGAGTTGGCAAAAGCATCCTCTTCTTTCCTACAGATGACTGTGCTGAAATCACGAGTAGTAAGTTACAAACAGTTTACTTAGAGAAAGGAAAAGCAGTGATGAAGTGCAGATTCTTATCGCTCTTCCCACCTGCCTCACAACACTGTCCTCTGGCACTGGAAAATTTGCTGGAAATGAGGCAGAGATGGAAATCTAAGTAGTTAGTGGAGTGATAAATAGAGAAGATCAGGAAAGCACAAACTCCTATTTGCAGAGGCTTATTACACAGATTTGTGTAATTCCTGGGACGATTTGGCCTCAGCCAACCCAAACTGATTTCTTTTGGACAGGGAACAAACCAGGGAAAAGAAAGCAGCAAGATGCTTCCATGTTCTTGCCTTCTCCTCATCTCTAGCTCTCAGATGCTGGACATTTCTAAAGCTATTTAAAGGTGGGTAATGGCTTTCGAGTGGGCTCACCACCAGGTGTAGGGGCACAGAGTGAATATACTTGCAGTTCCTCTGGCTTCAACTCAGTCTCTAGCCTACCAACAAAAGGGTTGCTCCTAGGCCTACACTCCTGTTCTGATCCTACACAGTCGCACCATCTCTTTGCAGTATTTTCACTACAAAAGCAAACCCTCACGCATTTATTTGCCTCTGGATTGGGTCGCCCTGACATGTCCTAAGCTTTCTCTATAACAGCCCTATGATAGGATCAAGTCCCAGGGAGAAGGAAGCTGCTATTGCTTAAGCTTTTGAAAGGATTTATTTTGCTGCAAAGTGTCAAAGATTGACTTAATTCCTAGGGGAGATTCCTCTTTGGCTGCCCTGGCAATGGCAGCATTCCCCCCGCAGCATCCCCCCAGCCAAGCACAAGCCCCTTTCATCCCATAAGGAGTTTCCTCTAGCCAACAACGTGCAAGCTCAAGCCTAGGGAAGGGATGGGATACTTCAGCCATACAAGCAGAGGGAAAGTCCTTGCAGTTTTCATGTAAAATCCTGTCAAGATCTTAAAGGTTTAAGAGCTTTTTCTAGGACCACAAATCACAAAGCTCATCCCTTGCCTTCCGAGCTGCCACCTTCATAATCTTTCTGACATGCAGAGGCTCTGGTGAAAGCATCGCTCATCCGCACTGACCCTCCCGTGGTGGTGAACACTCCCACCTCTCTTTGATGTGCCTCTATCAAAAGAGCCAGACAACCTCTGAAAGTGAGAGAATGATGGGGGGGTGTTGGGGGTGTTGCAGACTGAGGGATCCAGGTCAGCCAGGAGGAGTTGGATCCGCAGCGTTCAGCACTGGGAACAGCAGCTGGGAACCAGCACCCAGGAACCTGCCCTAGTTCCTCCTCTTCCCAGCGCTGAGCAAGACTATCCAGGGGGGAGGGGCAGTGATCGGGGGAGATGCCGTAACAGCACTCTTCCAGGAATGGAGTTGTTGAGCAGAACAGGAGGGCTGGGACAGCACCCTGGAGCCCTTCATGGACATCTTCCAAGCTCCACCCAAGCCTGGCTCCTCATCCTTGTCTCCATCCCCATCCCTGTTTTCATCCCCATCTCTGTCTCCATCCCCATCCCTGTTTTCATCCCCATCTCTGTCTCCATCCCCATCCCCATTCCTGTCTCCATCAACATCACCATCCTTGTCTCTATCCCCATCCCTGTCTCCACTCCCATATCCCTGCCTCCATCCCATCTCCGTCTCCATCCCCATTCCTGTCCCCATCCCCATCTCTATCCTCATCTCCATCCCTCTCTTCTCATCCCTGTCTCCATCCCCATCCCCATCTCCATCTCTCTCTCCCCATCCCTACCTCCATCCCCATTCCCATTCTCTCTCTGCAGCCGGGCGGGCCCCGCAGCCGCCAGGGGGCAGCCGGGCCCCGGTGCGCCCGGTGGAACAAAGCCCCGACCCCGGTCCTGGGGGTCCCACTTCCTGGGGAGGGAGAGCCCGGTCCGGGGGGTCCCACTCACCTCCCGCTGGCGAGGAGAGGATCCCCTTCACCCGGAGATCCAGGGAATCCAGGGACACCTCCATGTACTCCATGCTGTTCTCCTGGCCAGGGCCCTCTCTGCCTCCCAAGGATGATTTATAGGCTTCGGCACCTTGATGGAAACACACACGTATTTACACAGCTAAAAACAAGGATTAACAGTAAAACATCCAACTGGCTGCAAGCATGTGCGGGTGTGAGAGCCATGTTTAAGCCAGTAGGCTGCATGCAGGCTCCTCAGAGAGGCCAAGAGTACAGATGCACATGGAATTATGGAAATGCAACATCTGGGCACGATCAACCTCTTAATTCCCCCGTGCCTGATCAGACAGAATTCCCACTTCCACTCAGGCAGGTAACAACAAAAGAAGAATAAATGAGGCAAGTTCTGCCTCTGAAAGGCACATCTGCCTGCTGCCATACTGCTTCAACTGCAGAAGCTTAAATGGCATGGGAAGGGATGAAACTAGGGCTGAGGCACCCTCCTGCCTGTGACCTGCCGCAAAGTGCTCCAGGTTCCCTCCAACCAGGCAGAGCCAACCAGCTTGTCATGGATGTCACCAAGAGGACGAGGCAGGGGACATCCAGCTTAATGGGAGGGGAAAACCAGAAAAGCCAAGTTCTGGCTCCAAGTGAACAAAGCTGCTCCTGGGAAAAGATTGTGTGGGGATCCCTCAGAGCCATCATGGGAATTGTCAAACTCTTCGCATTCCCTTGGCTTTGCTTCTCTCACTCTGGCTTGGCCAAGAGACTTTCATAAGCCTGAAGACTGGCTGCCACCTTTATTGAAGGGGGACCATTCTAGTCTGCATCTGAAATGAAGCATTAGCTATTTGCTCTGAAAGGGATCAATGGCTGATCAGGGGCTGTTCTGGGAGGAAGAGGAGCAAGGCAGATGACAACCAAACCCCAGGCACCAACCAGAGACTGAAATGTCCTTTAGCTACTTCTGATTACTTTAGAAGTAGCCACAAATCTGCTGATAAAAAATGGCCTGTTTGCAAAGAATCAGCAAGCACAGAATAAACCCTTCGATGGCAATGGATGTGTGAAACCTTCATAATGAAGCTGAAAGCACAGCTTCACTTCAGAGATTACCCACTTATTTTTACCCATGTCATTACGCTTCCTGATGAAGTATGCCTTCCAGCCTGCACTCCTGTTCTCCCCAACCCACAGCTCTCAGAAGACAAAGGCCACTGAAACCTTCTTCTGAGCACCGGGTAACGTGGGTCAAAGAAGAATGACCACCTGAACATCACCGACACCATGAGATGGGCCAGAGAGGCAGCTCATTACAAATGCTGTGGCGCAAACATAACCTGCACATTCCATTCAGCTGGATAAACATCCATACAAAAGCAACTGAGCATCACTGTAGGGGGGCTCTTCTTTTCCCTTCTGCATCTAACCACGCTCCCTGAGCTCAGGGGACATGAGTCCACATGGACATGAGTTCACAAGGTGTTTATTTTAGATACTCTTAGGTTAAAGGGAACTCATGAATAACAAGATATTCCTCCAGCATGCCAAGGATAAAGCCATCTCACGTGTTCTGCTGTCAGGGAGATGTAAGTTCACGCATGGGTTTGTCATACAGGCCAAAAGGAATCACAGAATCATAAAATGGTTTGGGCTGGAAAGGACTTTAAGATCAACTACTTCTAACTGCCCTGCCATGGGCAGGGATGCTTCACCTTAACCCATGTTACCCAAAGGCTCTGTCCAACCTGGCCTTGAACACTGCCAGGGATGGAGCATTTCCCACTTGGGCAACCTGTTCCAGTGCCTCAACACCCTGCAGCATGAGCTCTGCAGCCAGCCATTGCCCCACGGGCCTTAGGCCCTTACCCCTCCATGTGGAAGGCTGATTTCTGTGCAATTCAGGACCAAAGCACCATGAGTTACCTAGCACACTGGCTTGTTTCTTTCTATTCCTCCGTCTCCTCTTGCGGGTGGGTTTCAGCCATGGACTCTCCGTCTTTCCTTTCCTCTTCAGCAGCTTCTTCTTGACGCTGGACTCGGAGCTCTGAATAACCAGAGAGGCCACGTGCATGTAAGGCATGTTGGCAGCAGCGTCCCAGCAGCCCTTCGCGCCCATGCGGAAGAGCCTTCCCGCAGCTTGTGTTGTGTGCAAAGGCCTGAAGGGCTGGGGGTTTGCAATCAAGTGGTGCTGAGATGTCTTTACAGCGCCGAAAAGGAAACACAAGCACACGTGTGGGTGCATTTCCTGTCATTTCAAGAATGCTTCACTTTCTCTTCCATGTAGGTTCTTACACCACACTCATCGCAGTAGTAGCCGAGCACCTCGGTGCAGCAAGGCAAGTAACAGGCACACGCACACTTCTGGCTTCTCCCCAGAAAAACTGTGGGGTTTTCCAACTCAAATATTCACCTTGCTCCACAGTCGTGCTAGGAAATGCCAACAAAAACCCACCCTGCACCTGAAGAGCCACCTTACGGAGTTGGGATGGACCCAATGGAATCAAATGCTACAACAGTAGATGAGCCCCTTCCCTGAGCAAGGAACAGGGCAGCACAGACCAGTCATGCAGCACATCTTCAGATACATTTATGTATCTAAAAAGGTTTTTGGTTTAAAAAAGAAATGCAGTTGTCTGGGGTGGGTTTGCAAAGTCATTATCAGAATGGGTAACCAGGAACCCGACCCTGTAAGGCAGCGTTCAACACATCATCATAAAAACCACATTCCAACTGAACCCATCAGCTCCTGATGCTTATCCATCTCCCACCAAAGCCCACAAAAAACCTCCTGCTACCATTAAGAGTGGCTGGATCAGACCCTACCTGCATGGGAAGCTGATGCTGCACCATGCCCTGTTATCACAGGGAGCAATACAGCAGCAGTGAACCCTGGCTCTCCGGGGCAGCTCTGAACTGTGCCTGCACTGCCCCTGATAACTGTCCCCAAGCGAGGGCTCAGTTGTGCCCCGCCACGTGGCTCACACCCATTGAATCACTCTGGCTGTGGGGGAGAGGTTTGCATTTGGGCCAGTCCCTGTCTGGGGAACCAAATGATTCATCAGAGATGTGAGCAGAGCAAAAACCACCATCTGGGATGTGGAGATCTGACTTGGGAGTTGGGACTTGACTGCAAGCTCAAGCCTTGGTTCAAGCTAATGCTACAGACTGGCTTCAGCTACCCAAAGAGAGGGTCGGCCTCCTGCTGCTTGGTCCTCTCTGGCTCCTGTAGTGTCAGAGCACAGGGCACAAGACCCTACAGAGTTCTGATTCACTGGGTAGAGCTGTTTCTACCTTCAGCAAAAACATCAAGAAAATGATGCTAAGAATTTTTTCAAGGTGACTGTAGAGTTGGGGTGCCTTAAATGCTGGCTCCTCAACCTGAGGTGCTGTGGAAAGGAACACATTTTAAGTAAAGGGGAGGGTGGGAGACAGACACAATCAAAGAGCAACAACTGCAATTTAAAAATCAAAGATCAGGTTCTCTTCACCTGCTATCTAAAAATATAAAGTGCAAATCACCAGCAGCTCGTGAAAGTCTTGCTCTAGTACAAGACAGACAACCTCATAGGGAGAGTCTGTCTCTCTGTGTGCTGTTTGTACATCTCCCTAGTAAGATCTGCTCATCTGGTGCCCTAAGGTGGCATGTCAGAGCAATGCGAATTTAAGCCCTGGGCTGGGCCAATGGGTTTGTGAACAATCCCACCTGAGCTCCACAAAGCTGCGTGTTGTTGAGAAACCATTGCTGGCTCCTGCCTCATGCCAAGCCTGTATCTGAAGACCTGAAGCACTCTCAGACATTCCTAACATTCAGTGATTAAAAGCACTGAACACCTTGTTGAAAACACCAAAAAAAGCCCAGTAATTAGCATCAGGAAGCAACGAACTTTATCACAGATGAGGGTTAAGCACCTTGTGGAAAACATTACTGTGTGTGGGTGGTTTCAGAGTGAGTTTTGTTAGAGACATGAAACCCCACAGCTTTGTGCTCTCACTCCTTCTGGCAGGGGAGCAAAGGGGAAATTAACAGGGCAAAGGCTGAAAGACACAATTAGCAGCCAGGCTTACCAAGTCAGACTCATCTCCATCTTCCTCCTCCTCCAGAGACTCTACAGACTCTTGTTCCTCCTCAGACTCGCCATCGTCGATCTGCAACCACCATTTGCCCAAGAACAGAAAGAGTCAGTCAGGTCAGGGCCCTCAGGCAGGTTGGACGAGGCTTGGAGCAAGCTGCTCTAGGGGAAAATGTCCCTGCCCATGGCAGGGGCTGGAACTGGATGAGCTTTAAGGTCCCTTCCAACCCAAAGCATTCAAGCATTCTAGGATCCCCACACTGTACTGCTGGGCCCTCCACCCTGCAGAGCATCCCCCACCATGCTGCAGCACCCAGCTCCAGCCTGCATGTGAACTAACAGAACTTCTTTATCAGGATGAGAACTCCAAGGCTGTTAATGCATGTCATGATACTTCCAGAATGATGGTGCAGGGGAAACCAAAATTCAAGTCCAGAAGAAAGTTCTCCAACCAAATCTTAACTTCTTTGATTATCCAAACCCAGCCTCATATCTACACTGTCTATCGTGATTTGGGAAAGAATGAACTAAATGAATTTTAGTGCTTTAGCAGCGTGTTACAAGCAAGATTAGGAATCACAGAATGGTTTGTGTTGGAAGGGACCTTAAAGCTCATTCAGTTCCAACCCCTGCCACGGGCAGGGACACCTTCCACTGGAGCAGCTTGCTCCAA
>WYDI02025315.1:0-17923 GCA_009867235.2 Psittacus erithacus | reverse complement strand
AGGCTCAGAATGTCCTTGCTCAGTCTAAACATTCTAAGCAGTAGCTACAAACATTGGTGTTATCACCGCTGTTCCCACACCAAAAATCAAAAACACAGCACTGCACCACCTACTAAGAAGGAGAAAAATGACTGCTGCTGCTGAACCCAGGACAATAAATAAAAAAAAAAAATGGAAAAAGCTGAGCAGCACTTGGAACTAGATACGAAATAAATACATATAACAGAAAGAAGCAGACTGTTCCAACTGTAGTCTAAGATGACATTTTCAGATACATCCCATTTCCATGCCACCTTAGGGCATTTATCAGATAAACTGAAAAAAAATCAGATTTTGACAACAAAGAAAAAAAGAAATTAGAAGAAAGGCATTTCTCTTGGCTTATCCAGAAACCTTCAGCTGTTTGTATTCTGCTAGTAGAACTATTTAATGTGGGCCTTATCCTCGAGACAGTCATTAGTTTTATATTCACTCCATACTCTGGAAAACTTTCCAGTTGCCTTCAGCAGATACTTTTACTGAATTTTAAGTCTAACTGAGAGCCACTGCTGAAAACTGTTCTGCACATGATTGCTGTTAGAAATCAACCTTCTTAAAGGCAATGAGACTATTTACTTGAATTGTCTTAACTTTTCTTTATAACTTTCAACAAAGTCATTTACCATGAGGTCAACCTTTAAGACAATTCATCAGAAAGGGAGAATATAACCCTATGCACTGGCTACTTAAAATAGCCATCATAGTATCCTTGAGATACGCAAGACCAATGACAGCCTTAAAATATAAACCTTCCTTGCATACATGAGTTACGCAGGATTTCTGTGATTTGTTGCAATTTCATCAAGCCATTCTCTACAGTGCATATATGTTGCTATTCCTATCCCTAGCCTTTGTGGTTAGACTGTCACTAGCCAAGTTTCCAAACTAAAATATGAAGTTCCTACAACAGACAGAAGTGTCCAGTAACATAGTGCAGTACAGTTAGAGATTTTACTAGTCAGTAAATAAATAATACATTGCTTATTAATTACAGGATGGGTGGGTAGGATCAGCTCACAGATGCCAGACACCGTTAAGCTAGCATATAGCACAGAGTAGGACAACAGCAACCTATGGCAATGACGGTTGGAGCAGGACAAAGGAGCAAGTTACCTTTTGCTGGGGGAAAAGACAGAAAAAGCTAATTTATCATATTGAACATTGTGTTTACTTAAAGATCATGTTTCTCTTTGTTAGAACAGCAGAGTAACCTTTCAACCTTCATACACATAAACTGGAGGTTTACTGGAACTGCACCTACAGCATCCACTGACAAAGATATCACTGAACACTCTGATACACCATTACTCACTGTGAAGACTTCTTTGTATCAAGCCAGGCTAGAATAACTAAGGTGAGTAAGGAAATTCTTTCAGGGAGGAAGAGGTTTTGACTCATATTAGCATGAGAAAAAACTAAAACTAAGTCATGCTGACTAAAAAAGGTATATACTCACAAGTATGAAATAAGATATTGTCTCCTCTGCCACTGAAGGTCATCTTCCAATGATGGGTTGTTTTTTTGTTTTCTTTTTTTTTTACTTATAATTTTACAGAACACATTGTCACTTCCTATCAGATGAGCATCTGGCCACAGTCACCCAAATAAGTGTTGACTGCCATAATTGACTGTCTCTGGAGCTGAATGTGAACATGATGCATTGCCAGAAAATGCCGTTGCTCCCTCCCAGGCGGAGATGACCCCATCTCCTTCAGGCCCACGTGCCACTGGCATTCATCCAGCTTCCTCCTGTCACTGCAAACATGCAGTGCTGCATTTCAGTGCAACCATCAGGCTGTTGTTTGTCTTAGAAACACACTTTTCTCAAGGTCACTACGAAATGTGAACTCCTGCGAGAAACAGCAGATCACAAAACCCAGGAGAAAGTACATAGAAAACAGTAGAGAAAGCATTTCTGACTCACTGAAATCACTTTTCAAAAGAATTTAAACAGAGGCAGGTTCTGGCCACTCACAGGAGATGACAAAGCTTTTTCTTTTGTTTCGTCTCTTAAATGCTTTACTACCAGAAAAGTAAGCACCAACCAACTAAAGCTAAGCCTAAAAATGAACAATTTCCAACTTTAAAAACTGAAATACTGAAAATACACCCCCAACACCAACAACTCCCTACTCAACAGAACTTTAACCCTGAGGACACCCATGCATGAAGAGCTCAAAGTACTGCAACGAGGGGTTTGTCAGTATTGGTAAGGCAGACGGGATGCAAATATGTATAAGCATGGAGGGTAGATAGCTGTCCCAGTGGGGGCTTGGGTATGGTTCTGCAATCACAATTATTGTTGTGAAAGCACAGATTTATTTGTGCTCGTCATAAGGATGATACAGAATGTTCTCCAGAGTCAGTAATGCCTAAGACTATACTGAAAGACCTGAGGTCAGCATGAGACTCATGTCCTCAGCATTATCATGAATCTGTTTAACTCTTAAAGTTTTCCCTTAGCTCAGAAAAATCGCCTACAAACTGTTTTCTCTGCAGAGAATTTGTGAAAGTGCTTTTATTCTTCTGCAAAAAGTATTTTGATGTTAGGATTCAGTTATTAGAAGTGACAAACTTTCATAACAGACTTTTTCTGGTTCAATAACAACAGATTATACAGTACATAGTCAAACAGACATTACTGAAATTGGCCTGATGCTACATACCCAGAGCGTATGTTTGCAGACTTGTTGGCTGTGATTGTAAATAGGCTTGTCTTCCATTTTAAATACAGTTCATTTCCAGGGAGTAATTTCTACTGTTTTAAAATCAGTCTGTACATGTTGTGCCTAAAAGCAAATGAAGAACATTTAGAGAAGGGAAGTAGCATGTGTATATTTCCAGAGAAAACAGCCATTTCAGCAAGAAATGATGCCTGACAGTAACTACCTATTTGTAAGCAGCCTAGCAGCAGGGAGCAGAGATGTTAGATGGCATGGTGGTGCGTCTCAAAAAAATTAACCTGATTGATAAAAACTAAACTCAGAATCTTATTTTCATTTGTGGTTACAGGCAATGTCAGAGACTCCAAATCCCTCTTGGACTGAAACATCTTCAAAAAAACAAAGTAGAGAAGAGAAGCTTTTACAAAGCTAGTAAGAGATAGCCCACATATTTTCAATGCGATTCTGCATGAACAGATATTACCATCCTAGTATTTGTTGGGTCACACACTTCAGACTTACAATTTCCTAATTCAACCTGGTTTATAAGTTACTGACACTTCTTTTATCTGTCACAAGGGTACAACGCCTACCTGAGACTTGATCTGCTCACTTCTCTCTTTGATGTTCCTCACCCTGCCAGGGGTCAGAGTGCTGGCAGACATGTCATGGGGTATGCATGATTTAAAGCAACAGGTGAAAGTCTTTAAATGAGTGTATTTACTACCACCTTTCAAGGACTCAGCGCTATCAGCTATGCTTGATTGTATTCCATGAGTGTTCTTAGATGCACTTTCCATTGTGTTGCTGTTTAGTGGCACAGTCATATCTCATGTAAGTTTGTTATTTTGTGAATTTTACATCTTATCTTGTACAGCTGGTTTAGTGGGGATGTTCAATTTTCCAGACTTTCATCACTCAATAAGGGACAGATGAACTCCAGTGTTAAGCAAACTAATAATATTTCCTACATTTCCCATGAAAATGCTTCCACCTGCATCTCATCTACTTACACATTTACTGCTGCTGCCTCCTCTCACTGCAAAAGTGTGAAATCCCTCCTCTGTCTTAAACAACTTGCTGTTTTCAAGGTAATTTTACCTGCCTTCAGATGTTTTTCTTAAAGACCACTTCATCCCGAGCTGGTTTACTCAGCAAAGCTTTGAAAGCTCACAATCCCCTGAGGCATGACATGGCCTTTAGCTGGAATTCCAGCACCAGTCTCTGATCAGACATTCCTCCTCTGCACAACTGCAAATTAGAAGAATCCCCACTCTTATCTTCAACTGTTTCCCAAGATGTTACAATTGCATGACAGCTGTAATGATTGCAATCCTAATTAGGAGGGTTCTCAAAGAAATCAAATACAGAAACTGCCAAGTCCCCTAATGCTGAGGAGTATAAAGTGGAAAGAATGTCATTACAGGTCATCTGTAAATATTATCTTATTCACTAAAATAACAAACACAAAAGCAACTGTGAGAACATGTATCTCTTATCTCACAAGGTTTCAGTACTGAAAATACATGTATTTGGCTGGGAAACCAAAATTCTTCCTTTTCCTTCTTGCTTCCCCTTTCATTTATCTCATACCAAAATGAATGTACTTATCATGCAAAAACTAATAAAAAATAAGACTTTCTGGCATACATTGTTCCTGGGTTAGACATAGTGATTCAGTATTTTCTTGCTAAGTGACATGGTATTTACTTTACATAGAACAGCAAGATCAACTCCTAATGTTAATAAGAGAAGGCAATGCTGATAAATAGCTAGATCAGGAATTAGAAGTCAGGTCTAATCCAGGCTACTCCACTGGGTAGTCAAAATGTCGGCCAGAATACTTCACAACCCTCTTCCCACTACAATGTAGTTCTACTATGTGGTCTTTTAAATGCTGGAAATATTTCTTTAAGACTTCCAGACACCTCAAAAAAGGATGATAGGATCACTAAAATGTATCTTTGGGTTCATGAAAGCAAGCTGTAGCACATAAAGGTTTTAACCTTTTCAGGTGTTTAAATATACCTAAAGTACACTTGAAAATAAATATTTTTAATAAAACCAACTGATTAAAGCTGCAGAAATTAAACACAAACTCTTGGCTTCAGGCTTTGTCTGCAGCTTGATAATGATCAGCACCTGTAAATCTTCATGGGCAGTGAAACACTGGAAGAGAGAGAGAATGTTTTCAATAGCTGATGTCTGCGCTAGCAACAGCCTCTGAGCACAGGCATCAAGGAGCATTTGACGTGAACAAAGTGACATCTTATTTCATCAGAGGTTAATGAGTACAGCAGCTCTGTCAACAATACTTTAAGACAGCAGTGTCACTGTGTCATACTCGGTGAGCTCAAGGCAGACTGCAAGCATCGCCAGTTGCAGATTTCTCGGGATTTCTTTTCCCTCCTGATTCAATAAATTTAATCTAACAAGTTAGTATTTCCCCATACAAGTCTGTGCAAGCCTAGTACGTGTACTGACTGAAAAAACAGATACTTTGCTCAGTAAATTTAACTAGAAAGCAAAGCAGAAAATGTAATGAAGCATCATTAGCCATTTTTTTCTGTTTATCTGTTTTCTGATAAAAACCTTTTAAGGAATTTTGTCTTCTGTAGGATATGCAATAGTGCCCAGTTAAAGGCTTTCTTTTTAAGCAAAATCTTCGTGAAAAACTTTCAGTTCAGATATTTATCCATAACTGTCTGTTAAAAAAGTGGAAAAGTATACAGTAGCATCTTTGGGGAGACAAAGAACAACAGTGGAATGCTGTGCTGCTGAAGTTCAGCACTCTGCACACATCCTGCTGCTAGATCCAGCACCATTGGGCAGTGCTCAAAGATACTGTAACCAGTTTCTGAGCTTTATCTCATGAAATTATTATGTGGCTGAAAAAGCACCTAACTTCAGGACAGATTAAATAAGGACTGGGTGTATCAGCAGGGCTCTGGTATCTGGACCTTAGGTGCAACAGTACTTGCCATGCTATATCATTCAAGTTTGTTGACAAACAAACTCATTTCCCTGCTGGATAATACCTTATCTTTCTCTAACTGTGGACAGGATATGGATGACATTTTATCATCTCATATCATATCACATCCATGACCTAAGCCAAGGATGGGAAACTTCTTTCTGCTTGGAAGCTGCCTGGACGAGGTAAAAATCTCTGTAGCCTTTAGCAGGTCAGTAGTGTTACACGGTCTGTACTATGCTAGCATTTTGTGTTGTGTTCATGTTGTTGCTGAAGGTGTTTCTGAGTCCTGCTGCTATTAGCAAATTGGGGCTATATTCAAAGGCTTTGTTCTGTTCTCCCTCCTTTGAGGACTGAATAACTCATTTGGGAGTGTTACTTCTATAAGCTTGTTTATTTTACACAAGCCAAACTTTCAGCTTTGTTGGTCTTCAGCTAGACGAACCTTAACAGCTTACTACTGCACATAATTCACAAGTGTGTTTCACAAGGCCACCTGCACCTTGTAGAAGAACCATCAAAAAGATGGTACAAGTGGAGCTCAGGAGGCCTTGTAGTCATCAGGTATTCTACCACTTCTGACAAGTATCTGCCTAATTCTGTTTTAAAAACCATGTCGTGACAGAGGCCTCACTATTCCCTGAACAATCCATTCAACCTCTGCATTAGAAAGGTTCACTCTCCTCACCCCAAATATCTACCGTACCCCTTTCTTGGTGCAAAGACTTGACATGGAAAACAAGCTGTGGCCCCTTATAAGGCTAACCATATGTTCTGTCTTCTCTGAATAGCTCAACACTGTATAGAATCAGAAATCCTATATATAACTTCCAACAATTTGCTTTGTAGCAAGGAGTTGTACTGAATCAGATTATGCAGTGATGGATTTTAACTGGTATCTCACCTGCTATATTCCTGCACCAAGCAGTTCCATTTGTGTTGTAAGTTTTATTCTTTCACTTTCTGGCTAGCATTCCATCCCTTTTACTGAGGATAAAGATAGCTTGGAGTTTGGAGATACTGTTTTGGCAAGTCCATTCTCTAGCTTTCAAAGCAAACTGAATGAAGGCAGGCATGACTTTTGCCTCGGTTTCTGAAGATATGAGACCTACATAGTCGTGCTACACAAGACTTTCTGTCCACTCACCCCACCCTCAAAAGACAGTTCTGATTTTGTAGGTCAATGTCAGCCTGATTTGACAGGAACCAAGAATTCAAAGACTGAGTCGATGCAAGATTGGGGGTGGGAGGGAGACAACCAACCAAGAACAGAGACTATTGGAATAAGAAGATAATGTATCAGACATTCAGAATCCTTTTAGGAGAGAGACTTACAAAACATCTGTTCTGCAGGACAACTTTCATTTAAAGAGCTGGACTATCCTAGAGCATATACTGGGCTTTGGGGTTCCAGAACTCCTGGATCCATTTGCAAAAACCTGAAAAATAAGCTTGCCATCATACAAAATTCTCAGTGAATGGTGTTATTATTTGTTTCTGTGAAGCTCCTTTCATCAAAAGATCTGAAAGCACGTGACAAAGGAGGCCTTGAGCAGCTATCTCTGTTTTATGAATTGAAGAAAAGAGAGAGGAGGCATCTTGCCTGATGTCAACAGATCAATGGCAAACCCAGGTGTCCCTCAAACAGTTGTCCATGCTGCTTCAGGTGCACCTCACATAGAATCAGGTAGCACTTATTTTGCTCTTCTATTTTTTTTTGCTACAGACCTGACACTCACTTCGGATAGTGGTCTAAGCTACTTTTATTTTCACCTGGCAGACATGAACCAACAGAGCAGAACCTGGTTTTGCAGAAAATAGCACATCCTCAGGCTCCTAAAGGTGTGTTCAAGTGAGCAGGCAAATGTGGATCATTCTAACATACCAGTTAGATGCTTTGGAAATCAAGTTATCTGTGTCTTTGAGTTAACAAAGGGAGTTGCAGAATCACCTCCAGCCACAACAGTTCTTGTGCAGCTTTAAGTCAAAAATTCCTGCTGAGTTCTGGGTTGGGTTTATTACAGTTGTGAAGTACCATTTGCTCCCGCTTAAAAATCGTGTAACCTCTTTGCATTCAGAATCTCAACATACAATTTTCTTCCTTTTACATACATTCTGGGTGTTTATGTAGCTTTAACTGTTGCATTCAGCTGTCCTAGATAATTCTGTCCCATAATCAATGCCCACCCATCAGCACTTTCTAAAAATCAACATGTCTGAAATTCTCACACTGAAAATCAAATTTCATGGATGATCCATGCTCATTTTACCAGAACCTGCTTTATTATTCCATACAAATCCATTCAGTGTCAGTGACCAAGGATAAAACCACGAAACAGTGTTCCCTCTGCTAAATATTAACAATAAAGAATTATTCATTTGAAAGTAGTCTTCTAACTGCAATTCTATTCCAATAATGAGTAAATGAGGTGCTAAAAAACACTGAATCCTAATTGTGTCTCTGAGATGTCAGGAAGGAAAATACAAACCTAGCTCTTACCACATGACTGCATGTAAAACTAAATTATCACGAGCGATCCTCCGCACATCTTCACTTCAACAATGCAAATTTTAAGAGCCTTAAAATGGTAGGAGACAGTCACTGAGAACAGTAAGTGGTACTTGAGTTTTGAATCTAGTTATAGATACTTTATTCTTGCCATACCAAAAGCTTGACATGCCTGTGCCTTCAGCAAGCCAGCTATCAAAATGCTAACTTAAGGAGATCACTCTTCTGAGCCCCAGAGAAGCTAGTGGCCCTTCTGAGTCAGGCAAAAATCCCTGTAATTGGCAGGCTTAGATGTCTGAGCATCATCTGGACTTTTAAGTGTGATGCTGCACCACAGCTATTCTAAATATATTTTAGGCTTATATACTTATCTACTTTTGCTTGAATGGTTTTGACATTTTTTTTTTCCTCTCCGCTGAGTTTTGGGCATTGCTTCAGTGAAACACTTGAGCAAATGTTTCATTTTCATTGTATAAGTAACTGAGCCATCTCCTGCAAAGCAGGGCTTCTGCAAAACAGGGTTTTGTAACCTTAAATGCAAAGAGGATTTAAACATGCGCTTGTGCCTTGTGATGACCTGAAAGCCTTGTGCTAGTGGCAGAAGAAGAGCTATTGGTAGCGGCTGCCTTCCCAATGCTGCTGCACCAGTGGGACTCAGACCTGATACAGCGAACTCCTTTAATCTCAACGCCCATTCAACTCCTGCGCCCTCTGCTAATATTCACTAGTATTTTTGAAAGGGCCACTTCTCTTTCAGGAACCTGGTGCAGTTTCTAATAACAGACAGTTGTAAAACCAGTACAAATCTACTGGAAAGAAAAAAGGAGAAGTTTAAGGTTTGCTTTCTGTCAAAAGAATCTGTAGTGCAATGTGACACCTTCTAAAATTAAGGATTGCACCAGATGTGGATAAGAACAATATTCTGAAAATGACAGAACACAACAAGTATCTGTTTTGACATGTAATATACTGAAACGCTCTGATGTCAATAAAGAACATACACCGTTAATTAGGTCTGAGCTGAAAGTAATATCCAACACTCTGTGAGGATTAAAGTCTGTGAGTACGCACTTAGACCAAGGGTGATTTTAGTGAGGTTTTTTTTTTTTGCGGGTTAAAACTAATGAAAGGAGAAAAAGAGCCAATGGAACATGAATAGAAACTAAATTATTTAATTAACCCAAGTGATTTTTAGATCTATAATCAGTTTCAGAGCCTAGCACTTACTGCTTTCAATGGTTAATTAAAACACTACATAGGATCATAAGGATTATGTGTGTGCTTGAATGAAGGTAAGAATTCGGATTTGAATTGCTTTGATCATTTAGGTTAGAAATCGAATAATCTGTCCATCCAGCACAGAGACCATGTTTCAGAATGCTGGGCGACACACGTGTTCAAAATTGTACTTCTAATGTGCAGGACAAATTTGCTACATGCTTTATGACCAGTCTTGGGTATCACTCTGAAAACCATCTCATGTGAGCAAATAAGTATAGCTGCTATCTGAAAGGAGGTGCACAAGGTACAGAAGCCTTTACGTCAGATCTCTTGCCTGTTTTCATGGAGTGAAAAAGTTATAGTCAGTTTAAAAATTCAATTGATCCACAGGTAATGTAGAAGTTCCACAAAACTAAGGTAAAAGCATCCTACATAAACCATGCATGTAACACCCACATCATCGAAACATTCACTGAAATGCACGCACGTGCCTACTTCCTGGTCTAGTAACTGTCAGTTTTCCACATATTCAGGTCATGGAGACTTTCTTCAAAATACAAACATTGTTTTAAATCATACAAGCTAAGATTTTACCTTGAAAACTGATCAAAATATAGCCAGGTATATTCTTAACTTCATCCTTAACTTCTCTGTAAGCTCCTTTCCAGGTTTTCAAATGTCAGAAAGATCATAGTACAAGGTAATGCGCTATGTCGGAGAGTTTCAAACTCTCCTGTATCCACGCTATGTAGACATCACTAGCATATGCCCATACACCCTTAAAACAATGAGTAACTGTGTATTAAGATATGCTTATCTGCCTTTTGAGCAATAAGTGAACCAGTCTTTTCACTAGCAGTCTTCGCCTTCTCAGTTCTTCATCCTAAACTTGATACAGCTATATCCCATGTTCTTACAAAGGCTACAAAATAATGAAAGACAGGATGGATCAAGTCCAGCTTGTGCATCCCTAGATTTACTTCTGCGTACCACAAACAGACAAAAAATATCCCTGTAAGGCTTTTCTTAACTGACAGCTTAAAGTGACAGAACAAGGAAGATAAGCTTTCTATTTACCTCATCAAGATAACAATAAACTATTTGGGTTCTTATTTACCCCAGAATTACCTATGTTGCAGACCATGTGGCACATTCACCAAATTGATCAGTGCTTTAAATCCATAACACAAAATAGAGGTTGAACCATAAGACTGAGTGTGTAGTCACAGTGGATGTACAAGCTCAATATATTCCTCTCAGTTGAGTGAATCCTGAGTGACAATAAAAATATGCATCGTGAAAATACAAGAATGCACAAAACTAACACAATAACACTCAGAAATGCACAGTGGATGCTAAAGTCATCTGATCTTGCTTTTAAGTCTGGCTGTGACTTTGAATGCTGAACTATATACAGAGACTAAAGCTGTTTTACTATCATTACATATCCATGTAATCTTTTCACAGAATATGAAAAGAAATACTGCATTTCTAGTTCTTTCTGGAAGGCTAATGGGATCCCAAGCTTGTCCTTGGCCTCGCTGCACACAATTTACAGCCTGAGATGGTAATTTTGTTTGTAGGGGCACTTGAAGTGAAATTACAATTGGTCAAATTCAGTAACTGCAGTTTCCATAAGCATGAATTTGCTCAGGCTTCTTCATCTCAAGAAGAGTCAGCATCAGCAAGGAAACTTTGATCTTGCACCCTCACAGAATGTTCTTTTGGGAACTTTTGAAAAGAGAATTTAGGGCCAAGTTCTGATTTGCTGCTTATCTTACAGACTACTGTTGACTTCTGTGGTTTCCTGTAGTGGTCCTGTCTGTCTGCCCATATTGCCTGCCTCCTGTTATGTGTTTTCACTATGACATGCTCTGGGACAAGATCATCTTGCTTACACAGAGCTTAGCACAACTAAGTCTTGACCAGTGATGAAGGGTCCAAGTCCTGAACATCATAAGAAAGAATCAAAAACTTATCAGTGCTATTCCTTTGCCACTGCCTAACTGTGAAGGATCAGGCAAGTCACTTCAGGAGTTCTAAAAATAGACTAAATAACACCAGTTTTAGAGTAATGACAGTTACGTGTGTGATACTCCACACTTCAGACCTGTGAAATAGCTGGAGAAATAATTCTTCTTAAAAGAAAGACATTTCTTTGTGGATGCCAAAGACAAAGAAATACTTACCAGAGGACAGAAGAAAGATAATTTAAATTAGATGGATATCTCCAGATAAGCAAAGCTTCATGAAATCTGGTCTTGACTACTTCAGGCAACTAATCAAAATGGTCTTTGAACCACAGGAAATCCCTATACCTTTGACAGTCTATGCCAGAGGACAGGGATAAAAAGAAAATAAGAGGAAGGAATCACAGAATGATTGTTGAAATCACAAACCACTCAAGTCTTGGAAAGGTTCTCGAGCAAATGATTAAGCAAACAATTTTCAACTGCTGGAATAAAACAGGGATAAAGAGAGCTAGAAAAAAAACATGGCAAGTCAGTCCCATTTGCTTCTTTGATGGATTAGTGGGTTCAGTAGGTAACAGGAGTGATAGATAGATTTCAGCTTGAGTAAGATTTTTGACATGTTGTACACAACTTTATCAAAATAAATGAAATAGCTTAAATATAAACACCACAGTGTTCACAACTGACTTCATAAATGAAGTTAGGAATGTTTCCTTTATGGATAGATCTGAAATTAACATTCAAGTTAAATTTCTTTCTGGCTTTTAATTCATTGATTAGTCTTTTTAATCAATGATACTGTGAAATAATTTGTTGCAGCGCAATGTGTTCAATCTCCCTCAGCCACTACTGATACACGGTTTAGATCACACATCTTAAGCTTGCTGTTTAAGACCATGATCCTTAGGAAATTAGGAAATCATTGTTTGTGTGTGTGTTTGTCAGCTTTGCCTTCAAACCTTTTCAATTCTTTGGCCAGTTTCATCTGGGCAGAAGAAGGAATGATATAAAAATAAAAATACTACTGATAAAAAAGAGTCATCTGGGCTTGTGCAAGTATAACAAAAATAGAGACAGGAGGGCAGACTACTGAGACTGTTTCATTATTTTTTTATTAGATATTAGCAAGTACACATGAGAGGGAGAATTCGTAAATTCTCTGCTGCAGGGATAAAAGACACAGTCATTGGAAAACCAAACCAGGCTTTATTACAGTCAGTGCTTTTGGAGATAGCTGTTAAAGGTTAACTTTATTCCAGAACATACATGCTGTATTCTGCTACATTACTTTAGTTAGCATAACATATTTAGACCAAGTAGTGAATTGCATTATAAAGACCTTATCACTAAAGGGCTATGGAAATAGACATTTTTAAAAAAATCATGCAGATGGTTTAGTAGAGGGCTTGTTAATGCTAGAGAATGGTTAGACTTGATGATATTGAAGGTCTTTTCCAACCTTGCTGATTCTATGATTCTATGATTAAAGACCATCTATTGATGATTTCACTGCCAAAAATTCTTACAGAGAAGCAGGTATCTGGACTATCTTTGATGTATTCTTCCTGGAAATGATTCTTATTCAATGAATGATTTGAAATAAAATCATTCATTAAATGATTGGCAAAAAGTGTGCAGCTAGCATTCAAGTAAGAAGATACTGCAAGCATAGATTCAGGACCTAATCCTTTCTTCCAGGGCTCTTGAGTAATGTGGAAATAGTGGAATATAATAAGGTGATTCTAAATACGCTAGAACAGCCAATATGTCCAAAACCAGAAGGTGAACTTCAATAAAAATAACTTTGAAGTATTACACTTAGAAACGAGAAAACAAATCACAGATGCTCACAGAACAGCTAGTGAGGCTGTAATACAGTAGAAAACATCACACCAAAAAGGAACAAACACTGTAGTAGTTTAAAAACAAACCAAAACATCTTAATTGGGTCTTGAAAGGATTGCTGTGGCACACAGGCATTGCAGGTGAGAACTCAACTCATGTATCATACCATCAAAGACACCTCCAATTACCTGACATACATTCACGTACAGAAATCCCTTTTACAGAAACCTTGTTCATTTGCGTTTGCTTGAGAGCCAGCCTGGTAAACAGCCTTGCTGGTCTCTAGGTGCTAGTGCAGCAATAGCACCAGCAATGGCCACTCTGATCACATGCACTGTGCCCCAGCAAAGAAAAAGGAACACCTAAATATTTATCATTGATAAGTGGAAGAATGTGAGTTTGATCAGTCAAACATGGACTAGAACTAAATTCTGCTGCCAAAACACACCCGAACAGAGGGTCCCCTGGTCTCCAAATCTTAGCTATAGGCATCTTCAGTGCCACTGCTAACGGCAAAGAAAAAGCCTTTTTTGCTTAAGGAGGAACCTGGGGCTCAGAGAAGTTTCTAAACCAATGCATGTTAAGCTAGTAATGCCATGACAAAAAGCACGGTTCTTGCTATCCCTCCTAGGCTGAGTGATCAGAATTACATGCCACCGGTTTTCATCATGAAGGCAGCTACTATGAGAAGTGGCAGAGCAGTAAATGCTATATGCTTCCCTCCTCATTAATTCCTACCTCATTTCTCCTCCTCAGAGATTGTTCTTATGTTACGGTGTTGTATCTATAGGCAAGCTGCTTTTAACTGCAAGATAACCAGCAAGAGAACACACAACAGCTTTTCCAATGGTAATTTTTTACATAGCTGCATTGATTGCAAACATGTGGACAAATGAGTTTGGAGATTTTTTTTAATATACATCAATATATATATTATATATATATACAAAAAAAGATATATTAAATATTGACAGCCTGTTGTCTGCCCATAGAAAGAAAAGATAACCAAGATACCAAGCAGGGCATATAGAAAGAAAAATTTTCTACACCACCTAATTTTTTTCAAGTAAAGGCCCATTTGACTTTGTGAGGGAAAAAAAATGCCAACAAACTAAAACAATCAACACCTAAAACTTTCTACTCTATTAGGCTTTGTTTGTTCTGTTTGGACTTTCAATCTGTCCTCACAACATCTTTGAAACCTTGTTTACAATGAAGACAGGTTGCAATAGAGCAAGTGAGATAAAAGCTGGTGATAGACAAGGTCCAGACAGGATTTTTAGAGTTGGGATCAATTTTTCCTGGGAAATCAGTGAAGAATCACTACAAAATAATTCAAACCATACATCTATTTTTTCAAACATTTTTGAACATTTTGAGATAAAAAGAGTAATACTGGGCATTCGTACAACCAGATTGAAATTCCAGTCAGAAGCCAGCAGAGTGCACAAAAATTACTTTTTTTGCTATTTACCAAATAATTTAGTGAATTTTCTTCTCAGATATGCATTGCCATGTGGCAGGAGAAAAGCCAAGTCAGGCTGACTGGAGATTTGAACACAATGCTGCTTGTGAGGCCACATGTGAGAAATGTAAGATACACTATGCTTTGCTTTTGGCATATACCAAACTTGTCTCAGTGAACATACCTGCCAAAAATTACATTAGCAACAAGGTATGTTGTGTCTGTGCCAAAACATTTCCCTTCAAACATGGAGATAACTTACCCCACATGTCTGGCATTCACTGATGTCCTGAAAGCTGAGACATATCTGTTGCAAATTATAATCTGAGTTTTTACTTCAGAAGAAGAGACCAGTCTGCTGACTTGGTGGGATTTGGAGCACATAACTTAAAAGGAGAGGCTGAGACTACTGGGTTTATTCAGTCTCAAGATAAGAAGGTGAAGGAAGATGTTACTGTTTTCTTCATCTATACAATGGGAACTTCTTTTAAAGAAGACAGAGGCAAACTTCTGGAGGTGTACAGTGAAAGGAAAGAGGCAACAGAAACAGGCTGCAGCCAAGGAAGTTCCAACAAGATGTTAGGAGGAGTTTTTTCACTAGAGTAGTCACTGACTAGAACAGGCATGTGGAGGGGCAAGGAGCCTCCATCGTTGGAGGTGTTCAAAATCCAACCAGATGCAGCCCTGAGCAGCCCAAGTTATCTCTGAAGCTGGATCTAACTTCAAAGTTGGGCCTACTCTAACCACGGCTGTTGGAAAGGCAGCCTTCGAAGGCCCCTTCCAGGCTCAGTTATTTCCTGACTCTCAGAGCTTCTGCCAGGCTGCTCTTTTAGATGTGTGTCTCAGAAGAAGCAGAATCTCACCTTAACAGCAGCAATAACAAATAAAGGGCCACCTTTTAAATGTTTCTCTCTGGGCTCCATATACCAGTGGGGCGCTACTGGACTGTAGAACAGCCCCAGAATTTGTTGTGTACGCTGTTAATGAACAAAAACATTCTTTTTTTCTGTCTCAACATGGGATTTTTTTCTGTCTTAAATGGGAGTTTTTCCTTCATGAAATGCTACTCAAGAGGAGGAAATGCTTTACAGGAAAAGGAACATGTATGTACGTCTCAGGTTTTTTCTTCATACTGGTACAGAAGAGACCCTTCTTCATGCTTGTACTGGAATACAATTACTCTGAATTGGTGGGGTTTTTTTTTGTTTGTTTGTTTGCTTTTGTTTTTAACATCCCTGAAGGCTTCCTAGTGTTAGAACTAAAAATAAGCAAACAAACAGAAAATCCAAACAGGATCCTAGCTTGATGCTACATTTAAATCCAGCATTTGCAATTTGATCCTGACAAACCACGGGTTCAGTTTAGAATTAGTTTGGATTCTAAACAAGCAAGTGAAGACCTGGAAGATACTCTTAAAACACAAAAACCAGCACATTAAATAGGCACTGCACTGGACTTAGAGATCTTGCTCTAATACCCAGTTCTGACCAATACTCCACAGGACCTCGTTCAAGGCATGCTGGTTTTCTCTGCCTCACTTCTCCCCCATAAAAAGGAAACTGGTGTCACCTTTTTTCCAGTCTTTGCTTTTCTAAATACACAAGTTCAAAAATCCTGTAAGAAAGGTGCTCTGTCCTATTACAGAGCGAGCCACAATGCAATCAAGTTATCAAAAACCTGAAAGTATGTCTAGCATACTATAAACAGAAACAGAAAAGAACATGTGCTTCCTTGCAAATATATGCTCAATTTTGTTCAATTTTAAAACCTGGCTATTCTTGGCTGGCTAAGGCTTTGCTCACATCCTTATGCAGCACTGTATATTAGTTAGTTGTGACGCCCAGTTATTGTGTCCATGAGCATACAATAAAGGTCTCCTTCCACCAGGCTAGCTTCTTTTACAAGAAACAATTCCCACCTTTCACTGAGATCCAGATTTAGAAACACAATCACATCGGATTTGTGTGAGGAACCTGATGGAATCTAAGCTGGTGGCACAGAAACCTGACACACAAGGACAGGGCACGTACTCATGTGGAGCCACATCATCAGTTTGTCTTGTCACAGTCTGCATAGATCTGCAGAGCTGATTTTGGATGATTATGCTTCAAGATGACACACACAGATAACACTTTGCAAAGTGTAAATGTAAGCATTTAAACAAATGTGAAAGGCAGAGTAGGCACATTACAAAGGGAATGTTTTCTCAGTGCTGGCCTGTTTCCAGCATTGTTGAGAGCATCCACACTCAGACCTTCAGGTGAAGAGGTTTCCCCATCTCCCCTCAAAGCAAGCTTTCTTCTTAACTTTGTCTGTACATTCCTAGACATTTCATAATCCAAGCTCTGACATGCTATCTGGAAGAATGGCCATGGAAAGGGCCTGCCAGTGTGTCCTGATGAATGTAAGAGAACATATCCCCTATTGCTGCCCAAGCGCCATATGTCAATACAATAAAATCATTGTCTTCTGTACTCAAGGTTACATTTGTTTATGATTACAGTGTTGATTTCTTGCTGTGAGGCTATAACTGTGCATGCTCCTTCTTCTGTTCAAATACATTTTACCACCCCCACCCTGTTAAACCCTTTCTGCCCCCCACCCACTGCTCAGTGCGCAGCCAGGGAAGGAAAATTCTCTTGTGCATCTGTAAAACAAGTTAATGTTTCATTTTTAGAGATATTAACAATTGGGTTCTAATGACACGCCTGAAGTGACCGCATCGAAATACAAAAATGTATTCAAGTACTTGCTTTATTTGACTTTAAGCAAATGAAGTAAAGCCAATGTGAACAGCTGTATACTTCCTTTGGCCTGGGATGCTACTGAAAGCACCACAAGAATCAGGAGATTTATGTTTCATGCCAGTTTCTTCTCCTTGCCATGTAATTCTGCAACAAGTCTTTTTTCCATCTTGTGCCTTCCAACCCAAGAAAGAAAACACCATGAGACATTTGTTCCAAAGTGCTCTGAAACTCAAGGATGGATCAGTTCAAGTATACAATGAGGTGGCTGATGATGGCCAACATGGCTTCACTAAGGGGAAATGGCCTTCTGTGATGGGGTGTCGTGGTTTAAGCTTAGTCGTAAATTAGAAAAGCATGTAGCCTGCTTGTCCTGTCCTTCCCCCTCCCCCCCCCACTCCCCACTCCCGGAGGGATGGGGAGGAGAATCGAAAGAATGCAACTCCCCTGGGGTGAGATAAGAACAGTCCAGCAACCAAGGCACAACACA
>WYDI02025314.1:627-16793 GCA_009867235.2 Psittacus erithacus | reverse complement strand
TCTAGTGGAAGGTGTCCCTGCCCGTGGCAGGGGTTGGAGCTGGATGAGCTTTAAGGTCCCTTCAACCCAAACCATTCTATGACTCTATGGATTTCACACTGCACACTCGTAGAACAAAGAAGATTTGAATCTGTCTACGGCAGAAGGGTCTGACAAGCCACAAGGGATGCAGCCTGTTCCTGGGCATGGCAGCTCCAAACAGGACTTGTCACTTCCAAGAAGCAGGGTGGAGAAGATGGAACAGGAGCTGGGAGAGACCCATGTACCTACTTTCTCTGTATCTAATAAGCAGCTTCTGGAGCCATCTCTGTTTCACTCATCACTGCAGAACAGCCAATAACTTTTGGCTTGCAGCCTCCATGAAGCTATACTGTACTGCTGGATGTCCTTCCATGGATGATTTGCCTGCTGCGGTGATGCTGTTCCTGGGGGAGCACAGGAGAGGGACAGCAGCACCACCAAATAACCAGAGGCATTGGCTCCCCAATCCAGTCAACTGCAGGGCAGCAATCCTGATGCCCTGCACACAACATGGTGCTACACCATGGAACTGCATCAAGTGTCATTGATATCACAGTAAAGACCTCAAATCACCAGACTGACATGTCCTCTTCCCAAAGCACCACTCCGCTTCTACACCTTCCCAACAGAAGCGCATTATGCTGAATGAGAAGAAAATAAGTTCAGTTCCTGCCTGTAGAGCAAGGAGAGACCATGGAGAGCAGCTGGCTCCCCAAAAGCCAGGCTGGGAGCTGGGGCTTCAGACAGCAACAGCTCTGCAAATTGCCAGGACACCACAGACCTGGGGGACAAAGAGCGAGCAGGAGGTGACAGCCCCAAATACGGATGGCCCATAGGGCAGATTTAGGCAGAGCAGGAGCAGGAAGATTAATGCACAACCTCAGCTGCCACCAAAGCAACAGCAACCTGAGAAAGAAAAGACTTTGCAGTTTGGGATGAACTAATCACTAGTCCAAGCTCAGCCCTGGCCTGAAACCTCACCTCAAATAACTGAAGTGTCCAAGCTGTGGAATAGCTGCTGCTGCACTGGGATATCTCACTTGCTGTTCCACCCACAGGTCTCCCCTTTGCTCAGATTCATGTTTTATCCTCACGGAGACAAACAGAACCGTCCCTTGTCACTAACATTCTGGAAATGATGCAGCTGCTGGAACACTCTAAAATTCCCTCTGCTGCAGGCCTCAACCATGCCTGCCCAGGTGTCAGAGAGTGGCACCAGCCCAGCCCACAGCTTTAGCATTTCAAAGTTCAGATAGTGTAAACCTCTTGGATTTTATCTGTTCACAAGTGGACCTCCAGGTCCAGCACTCCTATGAGGCTCAGGCCACCTCTCTTCCCTTGGGAAACCCAGTTCAATATGCTGTGCAATGTCACCTCCAACTGTGCTTCAAGAACACAGCATCGGTGCCTTCTGCCTCCCAGATGAGAGCTATACCCACACATCACAGACCCTCCGTACTGACCAGATTACCCCATGACACTGATCATCCCTTCTGCAAACAGAGTCTGGGACAACACAGTGTCTGTGCTAGCAGATACATCTCCTTGATGATGTTAGCTAAGCCAGCACAGCGCTCTTCTCATCACAGCGGTACATGCTGCAGAGCTTTGAACCAAGCCATCCAGCTGTATATATGTCTTTTCGCTACTCACGGCTATCATGATTATTGCAGCCAAACTACAGTCAACCAGATCCCACACCCTGTGCTTGAGAAGCTGGGGGTACCCAGACATCTTTTCATCAGCAGTTTTCAACCTGTGATCTGCAAACTCCAAGTTCCACCAAAGTCAACTAAGAAAAACAAGCCTTTAGCTGCAGACAGCAGCTATCTCCACTGGAGACTTTTAAGGATTCAAAACCAGGTTGAAACACCACTGCATGGTGATCCAAAACATGCAGGGACCTGGCCAGTGAGCCCACTGCTGTGAGGAAGTCAGTATGTACTGAAGAAAGTCAAAGGGTGGTGGTTACTCCAGTAACATGACACATGAGAGACAAGTACAAATCATATTCACAGCAGCTGGAGATGGGGCTCAAACAAGTCTACCTGGCATGTGAGACCAGCAGGAGAGAACGTTTCCAGGTCAGATCAGGGGAGATTCCAAAGAAGACAGAGAGCTGGAAAAGAGAGCAACACAGACTCCTGCATAACTCACTTCTACTCTGTTCATGGGAGCACTTACAGTTGGTATCATCCACAGAGTTAAGATTGATGTTATTAGCTACCAGCCAGCAGCAAGCAAAGGAAAGGATGAGAGAGGGAAGGGAGAATGGCTGCTGCCCACCTCACCCAGCTTGATGGACAAGCAGCTCCTCCAAGAAGCCCAGTGAGCAGCGGCATGCCAAGGATTCCACCTGGGAAATGAGGTTACAAGATTGCTTCTGGTTTCAAGGGGAGATTTTGGTGAGCACAAGGTAGAAAATGGGCAGTCCAGAAAACTGCTACACTTGCCATCTCCAGAGCAGACCCAGCATGGTAAGCACAAAGCAAAGACACTCCACTGTACATCAACAAGAGCAGAACACTCCCTAGGAGATGCTCACTCCATTGCAGCTCCTGGTGAGGCTACACCATGACACATGCTTAAACAAAAAGCAAATTTTAAGTCTCTACCTTATATCCCAAAGGCCACCATGGAGCTATTAGATGTCAACCTGTACCTAGCATCAACTTGGGCTGTATCTGAACCAGTGACCTAGAGGTGAAAGGCCCATGACCCCTTATCAGTCTCCAGAGACATGTGATCCCCTCAAAACAGCAGGTTCCTGATAAGACATTTTCAAAAGGGCACAAGCAATTATGAGAGCTTTGCAAATCACTTGACAATATGCCCATTACACAACGTATTTTCAGCAAATAGCAGCCTTTACACTGGAAATAAATAGAAAAAGAGCAGTAGATGGGTGCTAGATGGAAGAACATTAATTCTCCATCACATTTCATCCCTAATGGACTGAAGTACAAATGTAAGTATGGGCATCACCTACTTTAACTGCCATAATTTGCCCACTTGGTTTGTGGACCATTTTGTTGACAGAACCATAAGCTCCTCGTCCAATTTCTCCAAGGTCTTTCAAGTCCTCTGCTGTAAAATCCCAATGTTGTTCAGGGGAAATCTTCAATTTTCCTGATGATTCAATGCTGTGTGTTCTCAGTCTCTCTCTGTCAAAAATATTGGGAAGCAATTTTTCCACATTTTAAATAGTCTGTAAATGTCTCTTTTCAGCACTTGATTAAACATTAGAAGAGAGGGGTTCACAAAAGCTACAGCAACAATCGGACTCCACGAAGGATTTGGTTGGGGTGGGGAGGTGCAGGGGTGAGGGGAAAATGTTCAATCAAAAATGACAAACACTTGCCCACAGCTTCGATTGCATCTATGTTTCTCCAGCTGCAGTGTAAAATTCAATGTGTCTCATATAGTAGAGTCATTCTGATCACTCATTTACACAGTTCTTTCTACCTGGCAAAGAATATATTGGGCTTTGAGCAGGATCTGGTAACATGCAGAACCAAGAGACTGAAGAGCCCCATCTCCCCATAGCTTCTGCTGCTCTACACTGCCATGCTCCCAGCAACTGCCTCCCTTCCACTGGGTTTCTACAACACAGGAATGTTCTGTGTGAATCCAGGGGACTTCAGAGAGAATTTGCTCTTAATGGAAAACTGCACTTTAAAAAGAAAACCCCAAAACATTTTAAGCAATAATTTAATTTATTCAAAACCAAATAAAGAGCAAATCATTTCCATGGATAAGCCCCAAGTTGTTTGCACTGTATGAAAACAAAACCTGCCTGTTCAAGTGTCTCTTTACCAAACACTTGAATTAACCTTCTCAGGCAAACATTGCTCTTACTGAAGCCACAAATACTGGACAACTAGGAAGAAGTGAACCAATGCCCCAAATGTGTAGGACAGAAGAGCTCAATGGCTGTTTTGAGCTGTCCCAATTACTTGTTCAAACGCAGCAATGCTAATGCTGAATTAGTAGGAAATGTACAAGTATTTTCAACACTCTTTATCTCAAAAATGCCATGCAATTTGTCAGGTTTACAGTAATTCAGCAGCTGATTTGCACCACTTGGGTTGTAAAGTAAGCCAAAAGCCTGACTTTTCCCACTTCCAAGTAGCATTAACAGCATTAAAGACAGCTCCCAGTGCAGTGCACATCAATATGACAGCACACAGGTCCTTCTGACCACCCTGTCTACAAGGGAGATTCTGTCAAACTCATCCCACAGACTCTGATCACTTTTCTTGGGAATTTGATCAAGTCACCACTTGCTTATCCAGGGGCCGGCCTAACAGCCAGGCCACAGGTGAAGTATTTGACCAAACACACAAAGCTTAAGGAGCTTTAAATAAACACGTTATGGGCAATTCCATGCTGATAACCCCAGCCGTGTGCCAACCAGCAGCTGAGGGTGCTGCCGGCTGCGAGGCTGCACCCAGCCACGACCTCTGCCGGGCTTTATTTGGAACCTGGATTTTGCAAGGGCAACAAGGTCAGGTCCAAAGGTCAAGTGACTGGAGCAGCCCCGGTTCAAATGGCTTCATCTGCTGCACTTCAGCTTCTCTGCACTGCTTTGGTTTAGCACTTTGGGGCTCTGAGCAGCTGCATGTCCTGAACCCTTGACCTGCTCCATGGAAGCCTTGCTCAGCAGCTCCTCTCACTGCTGCTCTGCCTGCTCTGGTCCTTCCTGCTCTATAACCTGCATAGCTTGAGATTTCCCAATTGCCACTCCCTATGGTGTCCCTCCACATCCCTCAGGAATAGTTCAGGAAACCTACTGATAGCGCTACAACGCAGCATGGATGTGACAGACACAGCAGCCCAGGGAGCAGAAGTGACAGCCCTTCACTAGCACTGTTCACACCTGAGAGTATCTGTGCCTAATAAATCACTATACTGAGTGGGGCGATCTCCATGGAATTTGCTTACTAAAAAGCATTGAATGAAAATAAGGCAGTAAAATGAGGGAAAAAGAAAGAAAGAGGGAAAACAAAGAAAGAAAAGGAAAGAAAGGGAAAACAAAGAAAGAAAGGGAAAGAGGAAAAGAGAGAGAAACTAACAGAGAGAAGAAGAAAAGCAACATGACCTCCAGACTGTAGGCTGATTATGCTGGAAACTGCATGAATCAGTCACTATCTGCTTGCTCAACCGTCCTACTTTATCAGCACCATAAAAATAGTTCTTCTTTTGCTGGAAGAAGGTAGGTGAGAAGCATCAGCTGAGGAGGCACTGGCAAAGGGGCATTTCCTGCTGACCTCCTGCCAGCTGGGCAGGAAGAAGCACAACCACTGGGAGAGGAACCCTGTTCCAACAGGCAGGGAAAAAAGGCAGAGAGGCCTTACCGGGAGAGTGAAATGTGAGGTTGGATTTTTCTAAGCAAACCCTTTCCATTTCTTGCTTCAAAGCAAAATTTCATGTCGAGGTTCTCAGAGAGTTAAAGGATTCAAATGCTGATGTGATTTATTACAATGAAGCCATAAAACTCATCCCCACTCATCCTTCTGTCTGTTTTTCTGCCCAGGAAACTTTGCCTTTCTTACCCTACACCAGAAGAGAAAGCAAATCTGAATTCATTATTTCCTTGTTACACAAGAAGCCTGTTTCTCCCCAGCTGTAGCGTGAAAGCAGATCTGTGCCATTGTTCCTGCAGCTGCAGGATGGGTGCTTGGAGCTCAGGAAGGCAGGAGCTAGGAAATGCCCCTCTGCAGCTCTGCCCTCTACAGCTGTGCTGTGGAGCAGAGGAGCTCCAGGGGTTGGGATCGAGATGGACCATCACCGTCACCCACAGACCCTCACCGTCACCCACAGACCCTCACATGCTGGAGGTTGGCTTCATTTCTGTGATGCACTGATGATTCCACCTGCCTTGTACCACAGTCACAGCTCCTGCTTACCTCTTCTCAAATACCCAGGGAATGGTCAAATAACCCAATGATAAGTCTGAGAGACACTTTCACACAGATTTTGCCCATTTAACTGATTTATCACATGTAAATAATGCAGTTTTCCTTTAAGCAGCATGACCTAGCTTTAAGAGGAACTGAACACAATTTTTCACTATAAATCAAACTCCCAAGGGATTTCCATGCCAAGAAAGCAGCTCAAAAAAAATACAAATCTAGAATATAGACTCTCTGTATTGATATAAAAAGGGAATTCTCTGATGTAGAGCTGAGTGTGGCAGTAAGAACAAGTAAATCATCAGTGCAGCACATCTATTACTAGGTTTGCACTGCTGCAGATCCATTAGGACATAAATCCACAGGTGGACAGGCCCCCAAAATACAAAAAAGCCTGGCTAAAGCCTGCACTACATCCCAGTGCACTTGATACGGCAACAGCTTGCTTCAGAAAATAGAAGGGGAACCACAGAACAGTGTCTAGTGAAGGTGAAAAGTAACTAATGCCCAGCCCCAGTTCCTGCCTCCGATCTGATTTCAATCCCTGTGTTTAGTGCTCAGCTTGCACAGACGCGAGCTGACAAACACCTCCTCTTTACTGTTTGGCTTTTAAGCTGTGCAAGCCCAACCTCTCTAAGGCTGGGAATGTTGGGCAAAATGAGGTATAGATTCACCAAAGGCTTAGGATGGGCAAGATGGACTCATGAGGCTTAATGCCTGCCTTAAAATATAAATTAATAGCTAAAGAGGACTAAAAACTCCTCAAAGAGTTAAAAGCAGTACTTTCAAATGCACCTTAGGGACTCCTCGTGACTTGGCCAGAACTTGAGCCTCCAACTCCCTATCTTGCTTTTGAAAAGTTGGAATAAAAACCTGAAGAGAGGATAGGCTCAGGAGGACACTGAGATCACTGCACTCACGAGGCTCTAACAGATCGGCCTTCCTGCAGATGGTTACTATGCTTGTCACAGCAGTTATTCTAGGGATTAGGAGCACCGAGCAAGACAACAACTCCTGGGAACAGTTGCCCTTTGTCAGAAATGAAAACGCTCGTGGGTCCAGCTTGGCAGGAGGCAGGCGGCCGGCTGGCGCCAGGCACCGCAGCCGGGCCAAGGACAGGGTCACACGCATTCGGAATGGATGTTGCTCCCTGCTCCAGGCCAGCTCCATTCCCCTTGCAGGAAGGTCTGCCACGAAGAGAGGCACACAGAACCTCCTGGGAGAAACAAGGAGGAGGCTCTGGGACAGGCTGCGTTAGTTCCCCAAGCCCTGATGTTAACATCAAAGGGCAGGGATGCCTGGACCTCCTAAAATAAGCATTTCCTTGGCATGAAAAAGAAGGACCGTAGGGAAAAGCAGAGAAAAGTTGGTGGATTTTTTAGAGCAAAACTGAAAGTTATCAGATAAGAAGCAAGGCCAGAAAGATACTGTAGGCAGTAGCTACTTATCTCCTCTTTGATTTACTTGGTTGAGAGTTCTGTGGGGGCTCAAAGAAGCCCAAAAGTTGAGGTATTCAACATTATAGTGGACATGAATAAAACACATCTGTAGAGACAAAAAGATACAAGCAAACTGTGCTTCACATGCCTGCATGGTGCTGGATTCTTCTAGGAAGTCTCTCATTACAGCTCTTATTTACACTGTGGTTGATGAGAACATATTCTACTCCACAAGTCTGGCAAAATCACTGCTCAACACAGCAGGATTTCAGAAACTGAATTTGTGGTGAATCAGCCGAAGATAAAACCTAAATGCTAACAACACTAAAAACAGCTTCCATGCAAAGTGCAGGGTTCTAATAACACTGTGCACTGTTTGTAACTTCAGAGTGAAAACACATCTTAAGCCTTTGGCTAATACATTTCAAACGCATCTTTCAAATAGACGCACTACAACCTCTTGAGGCTATCTCTATGTCTGTGTTACTTATACAAGTTTCAGACCCTGCAGGCTGATGCTAATAAAATAACAGCTCCAGTTTCAATTTCACTGGACAAAGTCTCCCAAAGAAAGGTCAGATTTTTTTCTAGACGACTGCAAATGAGAAGAAATTCCTGCTTCCAATAAGCTGATGTGCAACAGCGTCTTTGCAAGAGAATGTAAGTAAGGTGTCCTGAGGCTTATATTTAGTAACGGATTCCTAGTCATGAAGAAGAGATACAGAAAATGTGCAAAGGAAGGAAATGATTTAGTTTTGCATCTCTTACCTACTCAGACTAAAAGCAAAAGCACATATGTTCCCTTTCATCACGACCAAGAGGCAGAGAGTCTTCCAAACATTGCTCTGGTTTTCTATGTTTTTCCAAAGCTTTAAAATGAAGATATTAACCAAGAGTGAAAGATTGCATAGCCCTTTCACAGCCCTCAAGACCAGGTACAGTATATTCATAAGGCTGAAGTCAGGGACACTCTTTGCAATGGGGTTTGGCAGAGGCTTTCAAAATGTTAGTATTTTCTATTAAGCTGCCATGGTAAATGACTGAGCTCCAATGGGTTTTGATTAACCCTGCCCTTGACACAGAGGAAACCTTTCAATTCCTCATGGTGAAGCCCGTCCTGAGTTTAACTGAGTACATTAATCTCAAACTCACTCTGGTTTGGACATGAACCAGGCTGCAGCACACCCCTTGAACCCACCATGGCTGGGCATTCAATGCTTACACTGGATTCAAGCACTGCAGAATAACACCAGCAAAACCCGAGCTCATCAACTTAAATGACCCTTGTGAGCATGCTGACTCTCCTTCTGAAACACTGCACCTCCTGAGCCATGGTCAGCTACCCAAGAACAGGAAACAGAAACAGGAACACATCCGTAGGAATCAACAGAAGAACCCCAATACATACCTGGGATAGTCTGTAAAATGATACTAACATGCGGTATCATTAGACAAAAATCCCTCAATGGAATGACACTATTTCTGAGACAAATTCCATTACTTTAACCAATGCCATTTTTGTGGGGATGGGAAATACTTGATAATGGCTCACAGAGAATTATGCTTACTGTAGCCTGCTGGAAAGTTTCTGCATGAGGTCCACTTCTGTCCTTTGGAAGCTGAACGGGACAATGTGATTACTACCAAGGCTTGCTTGTGTATCACTTCAGCCAGGAAAAGTTGTGGAAATGACAGGAAAACATGGTGCTGTTATCACATGCCACAATAACATATAACACAATACTCAGCTAGCCACACTGCTCACCAAATGTGTGGCACAAGAAAACAGGGAGCTCAATATTCTTCATGTAAGCAACCTCCCCTCACTGGGAGGACAGTGCAGCCCCTGGTGGTTTGAGCTGCCTTTTAGCATACTAAATCACAAGCATTTTGTTTTCTTACAGCAATGGCAATTATTATGTCTGACTGCATTATTAGTATGATTAGAACCAGGAATAAATGAATACAACTTATTAACCAAACACCTATATATTGGTGACATGCTGTTTCCTCAAGATACATTGATCATTACTGCTCTGTTTTTCTTGTTGTTTATAAAGCAGAACTTACTAAATATATATAATATATACATAATGCTTTTTAATATAGCTTCTATCCTGAATCCACCAATGTGGTCTCTCCCAGGTAGGCTGATCAATTTATCATCCTACCTTATCTTGTGATCTTTTCTTATCCCCTCCCTTAATGAGTGAGGTTGCATGACTTGAACAACTACATCCATTCTTATTACCTCCAGAGCCACACAACCGACAGCTCAACCAAGGTTAACTCCCACTCTGTATTCCAAGAACAAAAATCAGATTCTGGATCTCCAACCCCCTAAAGCTGTCCAGCTCTGGCAATCTCCATTCCGGATACGAGGACCTGTTAGAACAGTTGGAGTAGCTCGGCCAAGGTTGGCTCCTGCTAAGCCTGTTGTGGAGGGCACACAGAAAAAAAGCACTCAAGTACTTGTGCTAAGGACCAATGCAGCTACACACAAATGCTCAGCAATGCAAACTCATGGTTTTGCTCAGCTCCTGGTTGGAAACACTTGGAGAGGGGGACAATAAGCACTGTTATTTCAACTATATGAAATGGTTTTGTTTCAACTATGAGATTTTTTTAACAAGAGATTGTTTTAACAAGAGATTTTTCCGGTTTAAACTAATCCAAGCCCAGTCTTGCAAGCTAAAAGCTCTCCTTCCTCTCCTTCAGGATCAACCAACCAAAACCCAACCAAAACCCAAGAACTAAACTTTGGGCTGCATCATAGCCTGAAATAACTTGGAATTCAGTGCCAGGAACATACCTAGCAGCGCTTTTCTTCCCATGGCACACAAGGACAGATGGGAGCCATCACCTAACTGCAAGACAGATGGCATTTCTAGAGAGACACAGCAACCAGAAATGTGGTGACTAACAGAGAGCTCATAACAAGACCGAAGCAGACCAAATGTGACTTGTGATTTTGAAGTGCCCTTTCTCTAAGACATAAGGCCAGTGAAAGCAACTGCCTGTTGAAGGCCCCCATCTCCATGCTCTAGTAGTATGGGTGAGGTTATAAATGCTGGGCACCTCCAAGATGGCTGTGTGGAGCAGTCTTCTCCACAGACTCTCAGGAGCCAAGAGGTGATTTTCTGTAAGCCCTGTAAGGATGCTCACAGAAAGTTAAGGATGCTGTCAGGAGCTAGGCCAATAGTCCCAGAGAATTACCTTTCCCACCATCCACTGGCTTAAAACAGCCACATAGAACATCAGAGTGACAAAACAAATCCAGCTGGATTATAGGGAAGCCTCAGAGGAAAACCACCTTCATACTGCTGTAGCAAGAGATATTTGAAACAACCACTTCAACTGATCCACACTTGCCTCTGCAAAAGCATCAGTTACACTGGGCATGAAGGACCCGTTGTTCATCCAGATTTACTCCAAGCATATTTTACGAAGGAGAAAATTAAAACAGGCTCAAAGAGAAGACCTTTTAGTGTCAGCATAATCCAGTGTAGACTGGCTTGCTCTCACATATTTGAGGTTTCCCAAAATGGAAGGACCTTCATGATGGGAAGTAAGAACTTCTACCTGAACCTCAAAGACGATGTCTCTAATTTTCACCAACATAATATACCATAAACCCAGTTAATCTAAGTCCTTTTCAGAAGTCAGTTCCTCATACAAGCAGAATGACAAAAAAAATTTAGTCCTTCAGGACAATCCCCACCTCCGCCACATCCATCCAATCCATCACAGTATCTTTTCCATGAGTTCTTTGTACAGCAGCTGTTTCTCCTGGGTGCATCCTGTTCATTCAGTCCAAATGTCCTCCATGGTACATACTGAAAGCCACTCATTTATGCAAACGATGAAGACAGAGATTGTTGAAGATGACCTGTGGGCTTGAATCAGTCTTCCAATCGGCAGACTCCCCTCTCTTTATTATCCATTCCTTGATGCGTACAGAAGACAAGAGAGATGACCAATTCCTTCAGTTTGAACGCACAAAGCAGAAGAGTTGGCTCACTTCTCAGCCAGAGTAAAATGCAAGATAATTTACTACCACGTGGTGTTTAATGTCTGAAGAGCTGAAGGATGTACTCCTGCTCTGATGAAACGCAGTGTGATCCAGAGTATGAAGAATAGCAATGAACAAAGTTCGTTCCTACAGCTAGCAGCAGCGGTTGTTTATTGGGGTTTCCTGAAGGAATGCTGGTTTGCAAGGTCCACATGTGGAAACGCAGGGTTTGAGTCCAACTTAACTCACAGCTATGAATAGTGCTGCTCCAAATATAAAACCCTTGCTGACATTTCTCTGTGCCGCACAACCAGAAAAAGAAGTCTGTGCCTGACCATCTCAGATTAAACAGAGTCCAATAGTGACAGCCAGATACCACACACACAGCAGAGACCACTCCTCTCCAAAGGCATCAAGCTCAGCCCAATGGGTAAGCCATGTCCTGCTTTGTTACTTATAATTACTGAGCAACATACTTATCAGAAAAAGGGTAGAGATCAAACCTGTGTGTGCACACATATATGTATTTAGAGATGTTACATATAAGAATCTGCTTCATCCCATTTTCCTCTACAAACACCAGCAGAGTTTGCATATTAAGCTAGCAGTTCCTGTATTTGCCCAAGAAGGAGGGAACTTGGGAATACAGGCTCTCTTCAGCCTCAGAACTTCACCCATGTTCCTGGACGCTGGCTCCTAAGACACAGAGGATGGGACACCTATTGCCCCTGGCGACCATGGTTCAATCCCCAACTCAGAAAGCTGGATTCATGGGTCTAGAAGAAAAGAAGCTGAAAGAGAAAGGCCAAGAGGGCAGTTCATGCTTTCAGATGTTACATGAAGATAAGCAAGAGCATCTCCTGCCCCCTGAATAAATTTTAACTGCAGTGAGTAGTGTCTCGTGTGTTTTCAGAGCACACCTTAGGAACTGGCAACTTCAGGTGTGGAGATGCTCAATCTCCCCTCTTGGGCAGGACAGCAGCAATGTACAGAGCCCAGTGGATGTCTGGGGCACCCTAGGATGCAGAAACCACACATGTCACAGGCTCTTTTTGATCAAAATGCTCAAGTCCCAAAGACTGCTCATCACTTGAGGAAGGAAGGGACAAGTTTAACAACTCTCAGTTCCCAAATGGAATTTTGGATCTCACCTGTAATTCTTAATCATAAAAAGTTACTTTGGATGTAGATAATGAGACCACTTGAAGGCTCAGAGATGGCAATGTATCATGACTTCTCTATAACACATGAAACAGGAGGTTTAGAATGGCTTACAGAATTTACCTGATGAAATGGTAAAGCTCAGACACACAGGTCTTAAAATACTCTGAAAAACACACAGACAGGTTCAGATGCTATTGAATAGTCTAACATGAATAGAGCTGTGGTCTCCCATTTTCTCTCTAACCCTCCTAAGAAGATTATTTTGGTGTCCCGCATGTTTTAAACCCCTCCACATACCAAGATTTACAACCAGCTTGTATACACACATGTACACTGCTACCCTTGCTAGGGGATGCAGCACCTACAATTAAAGGAAAGGAAAAAAGGAAAGGAAACTGTAACCACAACAGCATGAAGGACTGGAAGAGCTGCTGGAGACTCAAACTACTTGACCTGCTTTCACTTCTCTTAAGTGCTGCAGCAGTTACATCTTGGTGTGCATTACACAGGTATGTCAGGACCACATGCATCCCTCCTGCTGTGTGAAGAGGGCTGTAACTCAAGGATTCCTGGGGTCTCTACTGAGCACTAATGCAACAGCTCTGATCCTGCCAGAACCTGAGCTGCCTCTGCCCCACCGGGGCACAGGCAGCAGAATTAAACTGACATTCTTAAACACCACCAACCAAGTCAGAACACAGGAGTTTTCTGCAACCATTTAGGTTTGCAAAGTTAATCACTCAAAACATGTGAAGCACTCGGAACCCATGGGAGCCTGATAAGTATATAACAGGGGGTTGGATTTAATATAGACACTCAAAGGCAGGTGATTAGGTTGCCATTAGTTCTGAGGAGACCAGCTCCCAGCAGTGCGGCAGGAACCTGGATGCTCAGCACCGCCGAAACAATCAATGTGAATGAGTTTAATGCAGATATACGAACTCCAAATCTTGGTTCCAGACATGGAAGACCTAAATTCAGAAGCAGAGTGCTGAGATATCAAAACCCTTGCATCAACAAGAGAACAGTTCTACCAGGGCACTGATGCTCAAAGGGACATGGAAGCAGCTACAGCTGTAGATACCAAAAAGCTCCTCTGCAGAGCAGGATTAGTGCCTTAAGAGAAACACCAAAACTTAGAAGGCAAGACAAAAACAGACATTAATGCAGCATGTTCAGTCAAAACTTCACACTGATTTTGGTAACACCTCCCTGAAAAGGCAACCCACTCCCAGTCAGAGATACTGAGTATGGGTGTTATACAACCCGTATCATCTCTTCTGTCATCTAGGCCAAAGAGATCACTGACCAAAGGAACTTGTAAACTTTTGGAAGAAACCAGAAGGTTAAATACAAAGCAAAGCTCATGGATGTGTCAAGAAAGCTCCAGAAAAAGCATAAGAAATATTGCTCTAGCACCTCAGCAGTGGTGATGTTTGTGTTAAAAGTGAGAGCATGTTTACTACAGACTCAAACATGTAAATGTATTTGCTGAGTCCTTGGAAGTATCATTTTACTTGTGCTTACTGAAAATACAAGTAAGTTTCCTCATGATCACATTCAGATCCTCCACCTTTCCGGTAACGCTCCACCCCTGGCAGTGCTCAAGGCCAGGTTGAACACAGCCTTGGGTGGTATGGTCTAGTCTGGGCTCGAACTGGATGATCTTAAGGTCCTTTCCAACCCAAACCATTCTGTAATTCTATGTTGCAGAACACTCACAGAAAGAAAAATCAGCTGGTACCTTCTACACTGAAGCCTCCCCCCTGAGGCTTGCACGCATCACCCCTGCAATGGGGAGGTATTATGCGGTAGGAAGCCATCAGACACTACTAACAATAAAGATGTGAAATGACTGAGAGAAACAGGGAACTGACAGAGAAATATTCACAGGAAAATTGACACCAGGAATTGGGAACATGCCAATTTAGGATCCTCTACTTGGGGTTTTAATGGTTTTCAGACAAAGGGTAGTAACTCTCACAGGTTAAGTCTTAATGAACTCAGCCAGCTGCAGGCTCTGCAGCTAGAGAGCCTGAAACCGCACGCCAGAAAGGTTTGGAAAAGCCTGAGAGATTAAAAGAGAAGCAGACACTTGAGACAGACTTGGGACAGGGAGAAAAATCCCTTTCAGGAATAATGACAGTCCCTGAACTACACAGAAAACCGGGAAACAGCAGGGTCTGACATGCAACTGGGCCTTCACTTGCTTTTAAAAGATCCAACCCCCAGAATGCTATTAAATAAACATCTGCCAACACACTCTTGGGGCATCTATCTGGAAAGGGAGTTACTCTTCCAAGTGTCACGAGGAAAAGAAGGTGCAGAGGGGCACCTCTTGGAGCTTAAGTCACAAAGAGCCCCTGAAATGCTACAGGGAGCCTGCAGAGTCCAACAGGCCACCAGGGAGCTCAGAAGCTGGGTTTGTGAGCACTGAAAGAGGTCATTTCATTCTGTCACCTTTCCGGAGGAGACTTTTAACTTCTATAAAGGTGACACCTCCAACAGTTGAGAAACTTCTGAGCCAGCAGACAGAGTTGCACCAGGCTGGGAACCAGATGCCAAACAAAAGTCATTGTGCGTGCCCATTTCTTAGCAGGTGGATCTGAACTGTGTACCCTGAAGTCCAGATCAAGGCAGCACTGCACCAGAAGAGTACAAAGCTTCCCAGAAAACGAAACACCTCATCTTGAACAACTTGCTTCAAGGGATGCCAGTGATGGCCAGGACAAGACAGGCAGCTGCTAGGCAAACCTGCCGTGCACAGCCATGCGGTCACATCTCACCACATCATTCCTCTGGTAGTGTTATTTGAACCTGCTTTCAGCAAAGGGCACCAGCTGCAAGTAGCTCTGTAGAGCATGCACACAGATAATTGAGTAAGCTCATTTTGTTTGTGACCTAAATCCTACTTAGACACAGAACAGATGAGGTAAAAGGTGAGATGCTCTTCAGGCATGTCCTGGGTTCAGGAAATACCCAACTGAGAAAACACTGGGCAAGAAGTTTAAGAGCTTACCCTAACCATGGCTGGTGTCCTTCAGCCACCACTGCTGCAGGCAAAACCAAGTCAGCACCTGTTAACGTGGACTAAGTCAGAGCCAGCGAGAACTGGGGTCTCAACTGGTAGCTCTCCATCGTGTTTAGCGTGATCCAGCCTGCAGAGCATAGCACTCACACATGGCTGACGTGGACCAGGCACAAGCAGGAGCACTTCAGTGGACTGGGGCACCACCCGCCAGTAAAGCATCTTCTCTAGACTGCACCTTTTCCAGTAAGAATCTTACTCCCTGTAATTCAGGCTCTATTCTGCTTTTACCCTGTATAGGTCTGTGTATCACCGGGCTGTACTCCCTGGGCAGACTGGGACCATGCCTACCTAGATACAATCTCTTTATGCTTATAAAGTGGATCTGGTGACAGTAGTCACAGCTGAGCCAAACAAAACATTGTCCTGGGTTCAGCAGTAGCATTTTCCTCCTTCTTAGTAACTGGTGCAGCACTGTGTTTTTGACTTTTGGTCTGGAAACAGTGCTGATAACACTGACCCTTCTAGCTACTGCTTAGAATGTTTATTCTGACCAAGGACTTTCTGAGCCTCATGCTTTGCCAGGG
>WYDI02025313.1:57668-73749 GCA_009867235.2 Psittacus erithacus | reverse complement strand
GGAAGGCTGCTATGAGGTCTCCACTCAGCCTTCTCTTCTCCAGGCTGAACAGCCCCAACTTTCTCAGCCTATCTTCACATGGGAGGTGCTCCAGTCCCCCGATCATCCTTGTGGCCTCCTCTGGACTTGTTCCAACAGTTCCATGTCCTTTTTATGCTGATGACACCAGAACTGCACATCTTGCTCCACTTTCAATCTCTTCTGGTGAATAACTCTGGGTCCCTGTCAAAGGAGTGGGAGTCACGAGCCTCCAAGAGAGTCTGTCCCCCAAAACCAGCCCTTTGGGAAAGGATCCATCTCCTACCTCTCCCCTTGGACCTCATGCTTTGAAGGACATGGAAGAAATCTTTGACCAAGGGAAAGCCCTGGCAGCCTTGTGTTGCGCACTTGCTCTCCCCAAGCCCTGTGCAGAGTTGGTTTCTCCCAATTGTTTTGTACCTTGCTGGGCTCCTTCCTACCCCTGCTGCAAAGGCAAGGCACCAAACCCTGGCGGTCACTTAGCTATTGCCTGTATTTGCTCTGTACAAATACAGTAACATGCCTGTCACATTTTGTATGTGACATGAGGCTGCTTCTGACAGAAGAACTGAGTCATGCTGGTTCTGCTGATGAACTTGTTCATTAAGAGGTTGGAAACCACCAGATCTCTGATGGATCCAGCACTGAACCTGCCAAGGAGCCAGAGATCACCATGCCCATGTTTGCCTATCTTTGCTTTCCCACCAAGGACAATTTGAGGGCACAGGCAAAGCACAAGACTTCACACCCCTTTCACTTGGAGCAGTATGATGCCACAGACCAGCTGTGAAGCCTGGGGACGTGGCAGCCACTGCTCTCCCATGTTTCTTTGCTTGCTAAACCACCTTCACATGTCACACCTCATGCAACATGGCTGTCATCACTCACTGATATAGTACCCCATATACACAAAACCAGCAAAACCCTGAAGGTCAGCAGCCGCCTGACTTCAGTCTGCAAGACAGCCCATCCACTGGGTTTGATAATCCAAACACATACCTTCCTCAAGGGATAGTCAGAATTTAAATGACAGTCTTAAACCTGAGGCACAACTACTGGGTTTTGACAGTAGCTTTTTTTCTGCACTATAAATACACATTTAGGGACACACAGCCCAAACAAAACAAAGAGGGTTTGCACTTTTACTCCATTATTAGCACCTTCTGTGACTTTGCTCACAGATGCTATTTTAAAGTAAAGGCAAATCAAGTGGTATGAAGTTGTGCAGATTTCTAAAGGCCAAAATGTGTGTTGTGTATTTATTCAGAAGATTTATGGCTCTATTTTGCCCTCAGACAAGTAAAGCTGAACGTCATGCATCTGGGGACTTCAACCACAAGAAAATTCCTTTATCCTCCTCAACCCCAAGGTCTTCCCAGGATATGAGCACCAGAGGATCTTATAACCTCTTCTCCCTTGCTCAGCTAGAAAGTGAAAGCAAGAAACTGTATTTAATTTGATTACAGAAGTTCTTTTCAGGGTGAGTGGTAAGGACATGGTCTTGCTTTCGTTCCCCAGGAACATTATCTTGCCTTCATCCTAGAACAAACCCAACAGCACTAGCTTTCCCTTAGAACTGCTCCCCTTCCAAATCTCTTTCTAAATCGGCTTGCCTAACAACTGCCCAAAGTCACACTACAATGTTGCTGGACCACTGGTTGTAAACTAGTTAGAATTTACCTTCCATTCAGACTATCCCTGGCATCAGTGCACTGATCCAGTTATGTTCCATAAGTGTTCTTTTATGCCAAAGATACTTAAGTTTCATAATGAGGTTGAATCTGAGAGAATCCATGATGATAACTCCTACTGTTTTTCTTCCCTTTTTTAATGGTGTACACCATCATGCTCCAGATTCCATTACTGCAGTGGTTACAGAGCCAGCAATGCCTGCCCATGCTGCTAGCCACTTTTCCAACACAAACACATCTCTAACCTAAGCCCCACTCCTCTGCTGGTGGGAATCATCCTGGGAATGCTCCATAAGCCACTATGGGGCAAAGCTGAACTAGTTGAACAGCTACCAGAGGTTGTTCAAGCTAACCCAACACTGAAAGAGGGCCCATATCCCCAGAAGCAAATGTATGGGACAAACAATTTTCAGCAGACGGGTGGAGGCATCTCAACCTTGAACGGCTCTTTGCCAGATAAACGTCTCCCCATGAAGGGCGAGTTTTAATGTCACCTTCAAATCAGCCTCTCCACTTGCTCCCTGTGTTTTACACTGACTCCATTGATAGACATGGGGCAATTAAGCAACAGGGTATTTTTATGTTGTGAAGATCTGTCATTAGAAGCAATCAAATCTTATTCTAATATATATGCTGTGTATCTCTGCTTGCTGGAAGTCAACAAGATCACAAGAGATGAGCAGCATTATGCCATGTCCTCCAGCCAGTTTCCTAGTACATCCAGCTGGAGCAGGAACTCATGGCACCCCATGCACAAAGTGGGCACCACCACTCTGGGCACCACCAAGCCCCTGACACCTCTGCAGGCCTGAGGGTTATTTCTTTTCAGTTGTGCCACTGCTAATTCTTCTGTCTCACCCCAGATAAAGACTCTGTTTTTTTCTGTTACCCCACTTTGGGTTTGCTGCTCTGTAGAAATCAATACAGCTGATATCCCAAGGATATGAGCTTACACTCTATCTACTGATGTCTCTAAGGAAAACACTTGTGTTTGACCAGAAAGCAGAGATGTCAGAATGAGGATAGAAATTACAGTCATACTTGCAGCATTGCTTCCTTTCATTTAGCACAATGTCAGGGATACCTGTTACAGTACACATATTTCATCTCAAGAATACAATTTTCATCTCTAGTATGGCTATTACAATCTTACAACCCAGAGCAAGATGACACTAATACCACATGTGGTATACACCAAAGCACACAGTTTCCCCTTATAAATCAGTCCATTCTGCACACAGTTAACACCCCCTTGTATTTATGTTGCTTGTACTTTTTTTCTTCCGTGTCCCTCAGTTATGAGCCTTCCCCTCTTACCGTAATGGGACATTTGTTGAGAGGAAAATTAACCTTTCTTGCCAAGCAATTGGGGTCGCCCAGCTCTCCTGGACCACACAAGCACACTGAGGGAGGAAAACACGCTGGGGTCTGCAAAAGTTGACAAAGTGACATACATCAGCTACAAGAACACTTAGATCAAGATCTTGGAAGATCAAGAACTCAACACATCTGCTTATGACTATTTTCTTTATATATATAATGAAATATATAGATATCACACTATAATGTGCAAGTCCACGTGGCAATTTCAATTTGAGATAAATGTCTTCCAAAATAGAGGGAAAGATGAGCAAATGCTGTGTTGGCTTTGGTCAGCATCGGCATTCATGCACGCCCAGTGCCAAGACACATGCCACGTGTCCAGACCCCTCCTTCCATATTCTTCTTGCAGCTACTGATGGCATATCAGCAGCTTGTCATTATGTAGGGATTTAATCTCAGCTGGCTATTTTATAACCCTTGCTTTGTCCCATCTCTAAAATTAACATCTAACATTAACATTTTTGAACGTGACTTTAAAGCTTTCAAGCAAATATAACTAAAGATAGGATCACATAAAATAGGTTTCCTTGGCATGCCGACAAGCCTTCCGAAATGGCAGGCATGAAGACTGTCTCTCTTCATGGGGTACAGTGCATGCTTTGGAACTGTTTGATAGTTTTAAAGTATTTCTGATGCAACGGGTCATAATGCTTTCCAGATGTGTACATGGAGTGCAAAAGGTAATGGCACAGACACTTCACTGTTCTACCTCTCACCCCTTTCTGCCTATATTAGAAGAAGCGGTCCCATCTTATCTCGAGTTTGCTAGTAAATAGGAGTTATTCACTTCCCCCCATACTGAACTGAAAATGTTGTTAAATGTACCATAAACAGAACTTATGAACTTTTTTTTTATGTGATTAAAATGGTCATAACTAACTGATGTTTCTTGCTGATTGAATCTGCCACTTCCATTTACTAGGAAAATAAATAACACATGTTTGCTGTCTTTCTAAAAGGTTCCTATTTATTCTGTGGTCATTTCCCACTTATGATATTTCCAGCTTAATTTCATAAAACAGCTTTTACATGGCTAAAAAAAAAAGGCTCTTATTGTACATTGTCTTCAAAATATTTTGCCTTTGAGCTGTGGGCTTTTATTTGTAGGAACAACCAACCACCCTGTTTGTGAGGCCTGTATTCCTCCAAATTAAAAAGAGAAACAGCTGTATGTCTTATAAACGTCTGCAGAACTCCGGCGAGATACTATTGAATTGTTTGTTTCCCTATCTTCCCACAGGACATGCCTCCTAAATCCACTGCACGAGAGAAAAGCACAGGTAAAAGCCAAACAAATGTTCCCTTCTGGGCACATGCTTGTAGGCACAAATCATCCATCCGTCTCCAGCAGAGTGTTTACAGCTACTTTTTGGGATTTACGGGATGTAAATACAAACACGGAGTTTTTGATAAGAAGTGATGGACCAACACACAAGTTGATTACATTTTCTGAGCAAGGGCTGCAGCACCTAATTTATCAGTCATCAACACAACACTAATTACAGCCCACTCTTGGCATTTTATTGACAGGAGTTTTTCTTCAAGCACCAGGATGCTGGGTTCAAGGGATTCCTTGAACGTCTCATCTCACATTCACTGATCTCTCCACTTGTACAGGTGGAGCAACTAGGGATTGCTTTTAAACTACTTGGTATCAGAGCTACAAGGCCGTCTTCAAGAACAGGAGGTACTATAAACTATAAACTCAAGGCTCTGAACAAAATAAGCTAAATTAACGAAGATTCATGGCTGGTTTTGTTGAGAACAACAACAAAACTTAGAGCTGGTTTTTGCAGCCTACCTCACAACCCATGAATGCTTCAGGTTGCTCATCTTTTGGTGGCTGCTAACAACTGCTAACACACCCTGTGCACTCAGACCACTCTGGGTCCTGCAGGGAACTCATGGGGGCCAAGGGCTTGTCCCATCTCCCAGTGAGGGATGTGAGCTGCAGTCCAGCACATCAGCCCTCACACATGCCTACCTTGTGCAGAGTTGCCGATTTTACAAGATGTGCTGTGTTGTGCTCACACATAATGATGAGCAGATTTGAGCCCTAAATCTGGAGAGCTCAACAGCTGCCCCCAAGTCAAACAGGAACAGAGACAATGCATAACTGAAATGGCAAGTCATGGGATAATTAAATTATTTGTGACAGTAAACCAAAATAGAAAGAAACAAAAAAACCCTAAAACAAACAAACAAACCAGACAGAGCCATATGCTCCCATGTGCTGCATGCCGCAGAGCAAAGAGAGTTATTGCAACACAGCGCAGAGACCCCACACCCCTGGCCAATGCTACGTTGAACATGGGCCTCTGCAACACGCTAGGATGGAGGTGAGGTGCAGATTGGGCACATGCAGGCTGAGCCTCTGGAGTGCCCCTCCATCCACCCATGTGCAGGGATGCAGGATGGCTTGGGGCTGCTGTCACAAAGACTCCCATGGCTGGGCAGTGCTCCCGCAAGCAGTGCTGCAGCCCTAGGCTAGTGCACCCTTCACTTATGCAAAACTCTTCTTAGAAAGGCTGCTGCCACTTCCATCCTTAAAACTACTGTGAAGATAAAAGGCAATGAAAAGACCCTTTTCTGATAGCAGTACAGGGGGCCAAGGTGAAACAGGTGAATTCCTTCATAACGACCCATCTGCTAGGTGTGCTGGGATGGCTCAGCTGCCATTGTGGCACTATTAATTTCCTCCATCAGCTCAGAACAGCACTGTGCTTTATCTCCTGTCAGGCCAATGTCTGGAGCACAGGTCTCTGCTCCCAGGAGCACCAATTCCCCTGGCTCCCCTCTGGTTAATGGCTGTACAGGACTCTATATTACTGTACTGGCCGGCAGCTGCTGTGCAACTGCCCTGCCAGGCGGAGCATCACACGTCTCGTCTCTGGTCCTGCTCCTGAGAAGGCTAAGGCCTCTGTAATGTGCTCTTTCCTGAATGATAGACATGTTCAGCATTGAGTGATTAATGCTAGCAGATGATAAAAGTCCAAAAAGTCGTGAAAAAAGTTCCTAGGATCTGTTAAACAAACTAGAGTAAAGGAGAGGAAAAGAAGTGCCAAACTCACAATTAAACCCCAAATAACAAGCCATGTTTCTGCAGATGATCCCAAACCTTTCTACAGCTTCTGTGGATGGATCCTTAAGAAGTTTTCAGTAAGCAGCAATTAGCCCCTATTACCAGTATGCAGGAAGGGTCTGGAAGCTGTGTTCACATCACTTCCACCATAACCATGTCAGGGATGCAGATCCACAGCAGCACGTAATCACTCTATTTTTGCCTGTGAACTACCCTGCGGCTTGGCATAAGCCATGTCCTTTAAGTAAGCTTTCAAGGGAAGCACACAAAGTCTGTGGAGGGGGTACACAGGTTTCAAAGGGCAGGCTGGGGAGGCTGCAAAGGTGAAGGGCTCTGGTGACCACAATCCCACCAGCGGCACTTGCTGCTGCCAGGTCACAACTCCTGCTTCACTGGTGCATGTGTGGTTTCCTTTTTAAATGGACAACTTGCAGAGCAGGGATATGGGAATATGGTCACGCTTATGGGCGGCAGCAGTCTCCACCTTTGGATTTTAATTATACATTAGAACCGGACAAATTATTCATTGGGAACAGTCTGCACTCAGGGGAAAGAAAATACTGCAACCAAAGCTTTTGTCAGGACACTTAAAATATATAGAGTGGATTTGTGCGCACACACCTCACAGCAGAGCTATATTTAATGACCAGTGTGATCTGTAGGCTAGCTCAACAGTTTGTGTCCGACTTTGCTTCTCTATAGCTGCTCAGAATTATTCTGATGTATTGCTCTATGACATGCTGGATCTGCAGCCTTTGGCTCCAGCTCGTGTGCCTGCAGCTATCCCTGCCTGGAAGTGCCTGGAGCTGGGCTCTTCCATCCAAAACAAGCGTTTGTCATAGAATGTCTTCAGAAACACAAAGAAACTCCTCCAAAACACTGCCTGCTGATACGTCAGGAAAAGTGCCCACATTTTTTGGTAGCTCAGGTTTCTTAAGCATGCCTGGGAGTATATGTCCCATCACCAGTGCCTCAACCCCAGGCTACCCAGGCAAGCTGCAACCGTGCCATCCTTCCTACTGCCAAGCCCCTCCTCACTCAGCCCACAGCAGCACAAGCCTCAGACATTTTCCTCCCATTCTTTGACTGAGTTTCCTTGAGTGCCAAAATCCCGTGTTCACTGTGAAGCACCCCCAGAATTATTTTTTCATGTGAAAAATTACTGTTTCCATTAAGCTTTGTGGATTTTACGAAGACCAGGCCCTCATGTGTAATTTGGTTGATGCTTTGAGAAGAGAAGGGCAGGGGGGAGAAGCAAACTAACACCAAAACTATGGGAGGGATTTTTTTCATGAATTAAATTTAAAGGAAAAGAACAGAAAACCAAACCCCAAAACACACAACACTAAAATAGAATGGAGTTAGATATTTACAGCTTAATGGTTTTTTAAGTCAGCAGAACAAAACTCTGGTTTTCCTTATTGGCTGTTAACCACAATAACATACGACTTGCTCAATTTCATCTTTGTTCCTTTAATATTGGGAATTTCTTTTCTATTTTATTGACAAGGAAACATCCAGTTTTCTGGCTGGAGCCTGCTATGTAAGGAAAGAACAAGAGGACTCATTACTTTTTAACTACTAGCAGGGAAGCAATCGGAATGACTGTATTCTTTTCGGTGAGTTCAGCAGCTGGTAGCATCAGTATTTCAAAAACCACATTTATAGTATCCCATCTCCCAGACTCATTGAAATCACATCAATACAGGATCTGATGACTGCGTCATACACACATGTACGTGTGGGGGTTGATGCACGTTACGAAGAATGCATTTGCTAATACAAAATGGATTGCATTCAATTATCCAGCAATGGATTTTACAGCACCGATGCTAAGATTCAACCTCTTAGCTGTCAGTTCAGAGGGGCTCTCCACGCACTGGTTACAGTGGGACTCAACACAGCCGAGCTGGTGGGGTGTGCTTTGGCTGTTGTGCCTGCGCCACGCTGGCATATCCCAGGGCCCAGCTGTAAGACCTGCTTCCCCTCCCAAAATGCCTGGCTTCGCCCTTGGGAGAGGTAAAGCAGGCAAATAACAGGGACACTCGAGGAGATGGGGACACGTCCTTCCCTCCCTCCTCAAACAGAAATCCTACTCCCACCACATCTCCCCACAGCATCTCCTTTTTCAGAGGCTAAATATTACATAGGTTTGGAATATAGAATTCAGAGGGGGTTTGGAGTAGCTTTTTGGGGTGGTTTTTTTTGAACCCACACAGTAATTAAACCAGTGGGTTAAACAGTGAAAGAGAGAATCTGCCTCGGGGCAGAGGAATACCATCCCCACCAGAGACTAAACACTGCAAACCGCTCTGCTGGTAATGGATGGGCATTTTAAAGGAGGCAAATGATAAACAGCGATGGAGCGTAATTGGCGCTGTTTGTTGTGCGCTCGCTGATGAAATGCCAGCAAAACTGAGTCACTTCAAAATGACATGTTTATGTGACATCAAAGAGGCTGAGCTGACTTTACATTATATCTGTGACAAATGTATATATTGGATCGCTGTTTGCCATTTAGACCTTCTCTGATTACTTCTCATTGTAAAGAGAAACATTTGCGATTCTGCTCACTTGGTAAATCTGTAGAGTGACTTGTTAGCAACACATGCAGGGAAAGTTGTTGAAAAGCCCTTCTGGGCCTACCGTAGTAAATATGTATTCACACACCCGATAACGTGCTGCCGCTTGTTGCCTGAAAGATGAACGCAGACAGAGAGGCACACACAGTAGTGCTTCGACACGTGCTCCCAGCCAAGTATTTGCACTTCAGGCACTAAACCCAAGCCGCATCCTCCTCCTCCTTCCCCACTGGACCCCGTGTCCCCTGGACCCTGTGTGACCCTTGCCATCAGACACCACAGAGGTTTGCTTTGCTGTGGCAGTCCTGGGAAGTGGGGCTTGCACAGGCTGCCCAGCTGAAATGCTATGATTAAATTGCCCTGGAGATGGAAAATAAGCAAAAATAGCATCAGTGCTTGCATATCAGGAAGGCACAGAAGCAAAAAGTTGCTTTCCTTTCCCAAACATGTCTCTGTTGCCTTTGAAGATGGCGAGGAAGCCTGGGGAAGTATTTGGCACTGGCGTGTCCTGAGAGAGCTATGCTTTTCCCCAAACCCAGCAGTGTGGTGGGACACAGCACCCATCAGCGGGGCAGATGCTGGAGGCACAACTCTGTGGCAGGCTGAGAGCTGGAACAGGCAAAACATCTCAGCTGCCCCAATCCTCCAGAAACACCACCTTCCTCATCACCAGGTCCCTGCTTACTAGCAGGCAAATAATGTGCTCAGGCTGAAGGGAGCACGCTACCATAGGGATGCTGGAGCATCTGCTTTGTCAAGAAAGCCAGTGGCTCCCTTGAAGTAAGGGAGCAGGGTGCAAGGGAAAAGCACTTCACCAGTGGCTAATTCCTGCCCAGACTTCCCAGACTAGTGGCTCCTGCTAGGGTGAAGGCTTTGGGTGCCCCACAGAGCAGACACAGGCAACTCCTCTCCACTTTCCTCACCTCTAAAAGACCCCATCCATCAGTCCTGACTATGGAAAGCCTTGGAAAATGCAGCCCAAAGTGTCCCAAACAACACTGTGGGCCAGGGTACTGCAGAGGTCACCAGAAGATGAATCTCTGGCCAAACTTGGCATCGTCTGATGATGGCAAGGGGAGGAGAGAGAGCTCAGATGGTCACCTGTATCCTTGTCCACTCTAGAGCAGTTAGTGCTTGCAGGATGCTTGTTCCCGAACAAGTGGGATGAAGGGAAAAAAGCAGCTTTGTCCATGGCCAGCTTGAAGAGCAGCTTTCTCCTTCAGACAAGCCAAGGGAGACAGACCGGCCACAGAAACCCGAGAACACTTCATCATTAGCTGAGCATCAGCAGACCTGGAGCCCTCAAATCCATTTTAAAACCAAACACAAACCTGCGACACTGGTAACAGCCTCGCACTACTCTCTGCTTCATGTGCAAACTGTGGGAAAGCAGGTTTTGAGCCTGAGAACAATGCAGCCGCTTGGGGAAGGAACTCCTCGCCCGAGGGACCCAGAGCTGCCAGGGGTCCCAGGCCTGACTGTGGCCCCATGGCAACTCCCTCACCCTTGGCACAGGGTAGGCAACTAACAAAGCTGAACACACCACAAAGCCTCCCCCCTGCCTCTGTGGGTCGATATGTAAATAGAGAAAAGATTTTCAGCCTGCTTCCTATTACTTCTGTTATGTTTTAGCCTTCCTTTCCTCTCTGCCCCTGCCAGCCCTAGCTGTTTGCCCGGCAGGCAGCAAGCAGGACTGGCTGCTGTCACCTACCCATCCATCACAGCATTTCTGCTCTCACAACAGGCAGCAGCTCTGCTGTCCTCCGAGAGGGCAGAGGCTGTCAAGATGCTCAAGTCCCAGCCCCAGGGGCTGCAGCAGCCTCTTCCCACTATCTGGCCAGCTTCTATGTTGTATTTCAACCTCGTTAGCTTGGGTTTTTTTAAGCATGTTTATGATTATCATAGTGGAGGAATGCGCTAAATACATAGCATAACTGGAGGAAGGAGTTATTGCTGGGGAATGTATAACATGTGTGCACACAGCTCTGTAATGCTATCCCTGCCTTACTGATAAACTCGGGCAGATTTTGGAGGCAGATATATTTGTAAACATTGCAGGGAGTGGATGGTCTTTGAGCTGACACCCAGAGAGGGCTCAGGAAAGGCATCCTGCACCTCAGCATTGGTGTCCCCCCCAAGCAGGGTGGCCCTGCTGCTCCCTGGCCCCGGGAGCAGGGAGGCAGCACCTCTCCCAACCAACCCACCCTGCAGACTGGGTGTGCTGCCTCTCTTGCCTGCACACACTCATATTGACAGCACATTCTCCTGGGGGTGCTTTAAGCACTAAAGACAGACTCTTGCATTCTATTTTTGCCCTTCATTTTGGACATGCCCTCATTGCAGCCAGTGGGACTCACAAAAATCTGTCTGTTCCAAGGAAGAAGTAAGAAGCCCAGCACTGGGTGTTTCTGCATTTCACTTGCTGAAGATGCAATTCACATGGATAAAGAGGACAGGCTTAGTTTATTCTTAAACCAATATCCCCCCACCCCCCTGCAGAGGGGAGAGCGGAATCCCCAGCTGTGTTCTGGCTCACTCATCACCACCAGCCTTCCTGCATGTCCTCCCCAGACCTTCTTCTGTCAGTACCTGTGCATGGCAGGCTACACTCCCCTGGCTAACACCATCCCTGGTGCAAGCTGTCCTGCCACCGTCAGAGCCTCTAACAGGGTCCAAGCATTGAGGCCATCATCACTCTTTTGGAGGCCAGACCTTGATTTTCTAACACCTTTTCTTCTTTCCCATGGCACCATGTAACACGTTGCTGCAGCACTGCCAGCCACAAGCAGCCACCAAATATATGGACTTGTTGGAGAGGGTCCAGAGAAGGGCCACAGAAATGATCAGAGGGATGGAGCACCTTTTCTATGAGGAAAGGCTGATAGAGTTGGGGTTGTTCAGCCTGGAGAAGAGAAAGCTCTGGGAAGACCTTATTGCATGCTTTCAGTGCTTAAAAAGGGCTTTAAAGAAAGATGGGGAGAGATGTTTTAGCAGGGCCTGTTGTGATAGGACAAGGGATAATGATTATAAACTAAAAGTAGGGAGATCCAGGCTGGATATGAGGAAGAATTCTTTACAATGAGGGTGGTAAAAACACTGGCACAGGTTACCCTTGTCACTCATCCACAGCAGCCTGGGAATGAGTACCACCTTTGGATCTCTGATGCTCCTGGAACTCCAGCACTCTTGGGCAGCTCCATGCTGACAGCACCCTGCATCCAGCCCATCCACATCCCCAGGGAAGACAGTGCACTCCCAAACACACTCCTGCCTTCTCCCCTCTGCAGGGGACCACTAGATTTGGCCCAACAAGCATGTTTACTGGTGGGTTACAAATAATTACGCATGTTGGTACGTGATTGTTAATATGTCTGTTGGTATTGATTAAATAAGGAGTACGATGTTTCCCTTTTCTTTGGCGTGGCACTTTGCCTGTTTGTTTCTGGCTGGCGCCAGTGCTGAGCGCTGAGCAGCAGGAGTGACTGCCAGCAGCGCTTGGCCGTGCCCGCGCCATGTACCAGGAGCTCTGGAAATGGGCTTCACTTTGGGTTCCGCAGGTCGAGCCGGGCTGGCACGTGTCAGGCCTCTCCCATCCTGCTGCGTGTTTCTGGGATTAGGAAGGTTTTGCTGAACTTTGAGTCCTTGCCTCCCCCGACACAGCTGGGATTTAATGCCTCCCGTGGGCACCTCGCTTTTTATGTCAGCTCACAACAAAGGCCACAGATCCTGAAAAAACATTTTTTCCTTCCTGGCCACGAACACAGCAACCCCAACGCTTCCCACCCCTTCCCAGGAGCCAGCAGAGACCCCTGCCAGCCCCAGTGCTTGTGCCACAGCCAGGGCACCTGCATCCCCAGCATCTTCTGGTATGGGACCCTGCCCTTGCTGCACAGGGACATGGTGTCACCTCACAGGAGGGTGTCCTGCTCTGCAGCCTTTGCCCACGCTGGGCCAGCAGATCCCTCTGCCCAGGGGAATAGTGTTTTGATGGCTGCAGCACTTTGGGAAGCCTCAATCAGATCCAGAAGTGCAGGAGGAACCCTCCACACGAACCAGCACAGTGCCCGGATCTCACCAGCTCTGTATGTGTGCCTCAGGTCAGTCCTACAAGAGCTCTGCTGTTTCCTGAGCACTTAACTGAGGAGGAAAACTAAGCGTTTGCAGGATCAGAGCCTAACAGGAGAACAGGTATAGTCAGAGCACCACATGAGCAAGCCTTGTACACCTTCAGCTGGGGATGTGGGAGATGAAATGACCCTGGTATTCAATGGCATGATGTTAACATCCCAGACCAGATTCTTAAGGAGGGAAGATGTACACAACTACACTATTTACTTTCCAGTCCTTCCTGGTATTACTGCACCCTGATGGCTGATTTCAGTCAAATGTAATGCTGCAGAGGAATCTCAGATGTACCAAATTCCTATGAGTCTCGAGAACATGCACAGAGAGCCTTGAACTCCTGTTCCCTCTGAAGAACAAGACTGCGATGTGAAATTACTCATGCTATAAGATACCACAGATCCTACATGGGAAAACAATGCTATGAATACCCCAGCCACAGGAAAATCTTTAATCAGGATGAATACAAATTAATCAAGCCATGGGAGAGCACGCCAGAAGAAAAACAGGATTCATAAGTTCTGCTGTTCTTGCAGCAACATTTTTCCCCCTCTTAAGCACTATAATAACAAAGTGGCTCTTTTTTCAGCCTTCTTTTCACATGCGCTTTTTGGATTGCCTTTCTTTAGCTGCTTGCACACAGCACAGAGGTTATTGGGCTTATAGTGCACAGCATCCACAAGCGTCTGGGGCTGAGCAGGCAGCAGCAGATACTTTGGCAACTGTACAGCTGCATCCTCCAAGAGGAGAGGAAAGGAAGAAAAGCTGCTGTCCCCACTAGCCCATAGTCTCACATTTTAGCTAATGCTGCTTAGTAAAAGCTAGGTACGAACCTCAGCAACAGGCCTGGGCACTTCCCCACCCATGACACTGGCACTCAGCACTGAGAGGCAGCCTGCAATGCGCATGTCCCCAGTGGTGCAACCACACACAGGTGTTAGCAGTGTGGTAAACAAATCCCTTTTTGACTAGGGATGAAGAGCAGCCACTGCACAACAGCAAACAAAGGCTGGTACCAGCTGTGTTTCCACAGGAAAGAAGGCTGAGCCAGCAGCTTGCTGCCTCCCCTTCCCACACAAACTGTGACTCAGGACTCCACAAAGAAGCTGAGCATCCTACGTTTCTGATGTGTTGCCCAGATGTGCAGAGACCTGGACCAGGCTGCTGTAGCTCCAGTAGCCTGATCCTACAGCTTCAGAGCTTACTGGGCCAGGTTTTGGTTAAGGGAGTATTATTATTTTGTCTTTGCCCCATACAGACATTGCAAGGTGCAATGAGATACCCTTAGCTGGGGAAGCTTCCACTTGCCTGCCCCATAGCTGTTTTCTCTAACACTGTCAATGAGCAGGGTTATTCAGCCACTTTGACACCTCCCTTACATCCATCTTTGTCCTTTCTACTGTTCACAACACAACTGCTGTCATTCCTCCTCCATATCCTTCCCTGTGCTCCACTGACATGGATCAGCCAGTCAACATTCCCAGTCAGCAAAGTCAACCACAGCCATCCCTAAGGCATTTAGATATTACAGATATAATGCACAAAACACTTTTACATGTTCTGGTAACATCCCACTCACACACCCCTGCAAGTTGTAAGCTCTTTGGAAGAGACACGTGGATGCTCCTATTGCACAATACAGTTGTACCAGTGGCCCTGCCTGCTCAGACAGGACTGAAGGCTCTCTGGGTAAAGTGGTACAGCCAGACCTGCAGGGTACAGCCCAGAGGGGACCAATGCTGATCTAACTCACAAAGAGGTTAGGACTCCAAATTCCCTCCCCAAAACTATGTCAAGCCCATCTGAGCTGGCCATGGAAGGACATAACTGCAGATGGGACTGAGACAGTGAGATCATGTATTTGATCCGGGGACAGCAACTGTATGTTGCTCCTTTTTCAGGGGGTCTAGTTGTCCTTTGAAAAACCATACTTCAGAGAAAATGAAGAAGCCTCTGCAAAGCATTTTAATTTAACAATAACATCTTGTCAGGTGTGGAATAGTGTTTTAAAGACAAATAAGATCCGCACGTCTTAACGAAACTTAATTGGTTCCATCCACAGCTCCCCTAAGCTATTGAACTCATTGCACACCTATGTTTTATGCATAATGACTTTTCTATCTGGTATCAGACAGTAATCATTCCAGAAGGCAAAAATCTCAAAATAACCACAGTATATGCATACAGAATACATTTAAAAGAAAAATCTAAATTGACTGTTCAGACCTTCCCTCACTTGCCAGTGGATCTTCTCCAAACAGAAGGCATTCCAAGTCGGCGTAGGAAATGCTAAGATAGCATGCTTTCCATATTGTGTTATCGGAGCGTCTTCCAAAAACTCAAGCTTTCCCATACAACAAAATGTCATGAAGAAGGTTTTACTCCAGTCTGCGTATCACAGGCTGTACATACTGCTTCAGCTACTGTAACGTTGGCAAGCAAAGCTTGTAATGACTTGAAGTACAGTTTAGGAGCAGAAAAACTTTGCTTCGGAGCCACTTGCTCACACTGTCTGATTTTCATTAGGAGGGGTTTGTGTGCCTGTGTTTCTTCCCCCAAGAATCAAGACAGCGATAATGTCACAGAGGACTTTTTGGCTTTCAATGCTTTCACTATATGGAGCCTGATTAATTGAGCTGATGTCATATTTGCACTGAAAGGAGGTGGAGTTTCCCAGAACCAGCTGGCCCAGCTGAACAGAGAACTGGGTCAAACCCTGTCAGCAACAACACACTTCATCTTGGCTACAAGAACAGATTTTACACCCAAGCAGGTAGCTTCCCCTTTCCCTCCCATTAACATTAAATCATTTGCTCTCATCTGTGCTTTTGCAAAGATAGAAAGAAGCAGTCTCTGCAATACTTCAGTTGGGCACCATCACAGCAAAACCAGCTGAGCTAGGTTCAAACAGCACAAAAGGCAACAGGTAGCGTCACTGCCAAGAAGGCAAGTATAACAACCCACAAGAATACCACAAAACCAATCACCCAGACACAGAGGCACACTCATGCTGTCTTACCTGATGAGTCCAAACCACACTGGGGTGATCTCCATGCAGCATATCTGCTCTTGCTGCAACAGTGGCAGGTGGGCAGCAAGGAACTGGGAGCTCAGCCACAGGGGTCCCAGCCTAGCAGAGAAGCAGCCAGGGAGCCCACACTGCACATCTCCCCATCAGGGCTGGGTGAAGTGGGTCAGCCTTT
>WYDI02025313.1:0-57568 GCA_009867235.2 Psittacus erithacus | reverse complement strand
CAGCCTAGCAGAGAAGCAGCCAGGGAGCCCACACTGCACATCTCCCCATCAGGGCTGGGTGAAGTGGGTCAGCCTTTCTCACCACTGCATCTCCCCTGCAAATCAGCCTCACCCTGACTCCACTGGACCCCAGCTGTAATCAGTGCAAGAAACTAAGCTCATCAGCAGTTAACTCAGAGCAGCTGGTGCCCAGGCCCTGCTGGGGTCATGGAAAAGGCCATCTCCAAGGGCTGAGCTCAGTCCCCATCGCTGCCTCTCTTGCAGCTCTGGCTGTGGTAGTCCAGCAAGGAGCAAGGTGCAATAGTGGCTGGCACACTAAGCCTGCTTTGGCTGTTTCTTTGTGTGTTGAAGATGTCCGGGTGCTAGCTGGGGGCTTGGCTCTGCCGCACCAAAACCACCATACAGGACCACCAGAGCAAAGCAAGTGCCTGGTCCTGCCATCAGGCCTGGGCAAGAGGGAAAGGAAGCAGAGTTTCAACAGAAACTCAAGTCTTTGGCACACTGATTAAAGTTAAGTTCTGAGTGAAACAATATATGCTATAAGGGTTTTAATAAAAATCCATTTAACCAAATAAAGTCCTCATTTTCTTTTTTCTTTTTTTAACTGTCAAAGAATTTGACAAATTTGATCAGATCATATCGCTGAGCTGAAAGTGTGAGTTCTGGGAATGAGCTATTTGCATCACTGTAGCTCCCCACTTACAGTTTTGGGCTTGCTATGTGCCCCCCTCTCTGCCTACTCTGCTATTACAACCCATCTGATCTCGCTTAGGGTGGAAAAAAGCACTTCTGCAGGCACAGAGCTCTTCACAGCAAAAAGGCAGAGTTCTCACCCATGGCTCGAAGGGGGCAGGCTGGGTGCTCTGCTGGGATGGCACCTCTCACCCCTTCTTGTCCTTCAGCAGCCCCAGCCCAGCCCGCATAGCTCAGTGGCTATGGGGTGCTGAGCTCCACACAGCACAGATGCCAGCTGCAAGCCATGTACTCAAGCACATGTGCAGATACAAAAGTGTAAGTGTGAAATTTGGCTGAGCAGGTTTGACCCCAGCTCTGATTAGACTGGATGGCATAAGGTAGATCTTTCTGCTGGTGGCACAAAGTAGTGAGTAAATACGTCTTACTTCCCTCCAAAAACAAGGGCCATGTACGAGACCTGTGGCTTGGCTGAGTCACCGTGACTGTAACATAGCAGCAGAAACGGTGGCCCTCTCCTCTGCCCTGGCCCAGGTGCCACCAGCTCATCATGGTTGTCTTTCACCAGAAGATGCCATATAGAGCTCAAGTGCATGTGCTGATCACAGGCTCCAGCATCCACCTCTGCTTGGCAGGAGAAACCAGAAGGCCTCAACCAGCAAGTAAATAAAAGATTCTTCTATGAAAAACCAAAGTCCTGCTTTCATTTATTTATTTTCACTCTGTGCAAAATGCTCTGGTGACAGGAGCAGGACCACCAGTGAGCCCTTCACCTCCAAAACACCACCTACCCTTAGAACAGCACATCACATCCCACAGCAGGGACTGCAGCCAATGTGCCATCCGTTCCCTCCAGGCAGCAAACCCTAGCAACCTTTCCTAGAGATCTGAAAGCCATCAGTGGTCATGCACAAGCATCCTCCAGCACTGAGGGGTCCCCAAACACGTGTTTTTCCAGGCAGCAATGACACTGTAAAAGGAAGCATAACAGCAAAGCTCTCTGGACACAGGCTGTCACCACAGCAGCAGCCACCCAGCAGCAGCAGTCACAGCTAGTCAGCGCTCACTGAAGCAGGAGCCCACAGCTCAAATGCAGCAGTATTCTATGTTATCTGCCAGTGTGGTGGCATGAAAATGACACCTGAATCAGCCCATGGCTTTCTTGATCTGCCTGCTTTGCCTGTTAGCCAGCAGAGGAGCATGCAAACACCCACGGTGTGGGTCCTAATGGCATGAATTTGGGGAGCCTGAATAAAACAGTGGGCAAGTTATTCAGGTCATGTCCTGCATGTGCTCATGGAGACATGGACCATGTGTTCAGCCTGAGCCAGTGCTCAGAACAATTCTGGTGCAACACTGATTATTCTGGAGCAAAGCTCGAGGTTTTGGAGGTGGTGGTAGCTCTATAGTTATCAACCTATTCTTGTTTTGAGCTGCTGCCCACAAAGCCAGAAAGGGCAAGTCCAACTGCTCAGGACTAGGAGAAATGAATGTGTATCCTTTCAAACCCCTCAGGTTACCGAGATGTCCTTCTCCCCTCACCAGAACCACTGTGCTCCTGCGGTGCGCTGTTCATCGGGGGTGAGCTCTGACAAGTCATCCAGGCAGGAGGGAAAAGCTGGCGGCTTCGTGCTGAGTCACTTCTGGTGGGAAGAGGGAAGATGGTGGTGAGGAAACAGCTCCTGAGGAGCTGCTTTCCAAGGCCAATTTGATTTTGAAGGGCAGCCTCTTACAGCTGCTCTGAGGTGAGAAGCAGCAGCAAGGAGGAGGAAGGAGTGGAGGCAAGTACATATAAAGAAACGCCTTGGTATTCTTCAGACGCTTGTTTTCCTTTAAGGAGCCCAACCAGAAGGTATTTCCGCCAGCCAAGTCAAAAGTCCTGCAATACTGTGGAGCCTGGCATTACCCCTGCTCTGTGGAGAGCTTGTTCACTTAGCTTCTCAAAAAGACCTGTAAAAGATGGGACAAGCCATTAAAATACAGTCACTGAGTTACAGATTTCCATTTTCCCTTTCATGACAGATGGAAACTCTTTATTTGACCAGATCCCCTTTTTAAAAAGGGATTAGAAGAGAAAAGACAAAAGTAAACTTCTCCAGGTGCAGCTCCATTCCCAAACATCACCAAACCAAAAAGCATTGAAATGCATAGTAAGAGAGGACTAAAACAGATACTGCACTGTGGTAAACCTGAAATTCTGATTATTTTTTTTCTTGCATGTACAGTTTTCAAAATACTCTTCAAGATTGCTAATAAAAATGCTTTAACAAAACCAGTTTCAGCATCCAAAATCAGAACATTCGCATCCACAAATCTGAATCCAGGTGTCTCAGCCTGCTTAAAAGGACTCTATTCTCATGAAACCTTTCCTTTTGATGAAACAGCATTTTTATGATAGAAAATTCCTGACCAGCTCCAAGTGTAAGTCAATACACTGCAGCAAACAAGTCCAAGCTAAAGATTCAAGTTCTCATATGCTGTGCTGGCCATTGGGAAATAAAGCTTTTACTCATAGACTGAACTGGTTTGGTATATGCTTGCTGAAATCTAATAAAGAGGAGACTCTGGAAAGTAACTGTAGATAACAGCATTTGAGTGAAGCAGGTTGAACCTGAGCTTGTTTTACCTCAGAGGGTTGTTTCCTTTACAGAGCATTTTCAGTTGAGTGGGAACACACAGCCATGGATTTGTCCAGTTCCCTATTTCCTCCCTGCAAGCATCCTCAATGGGAGCACGCTGGGTTTACCACATCCGATGGGAAAAGTTCTCTGGCATGTCTGTAGCTACTATATCAGCAGCAAGTTTCCGACAGTCAGTGCAGCCCCATAGTAATCACTTCATTTTTTATGTCCAGAGACAGAACGCTTCCATTTGGCTTTCCAAGGGAGAAGCTTTTGTAAGAGGAAAATCACCTTTTTCCAGTACTGTGGAAGAGCGCAGGGAAATAGTAATGACCGCCTGCTGCAAGGTCAGCTCAGGGGACCTGCCCAGGATGGCAGTGCTCACAACAGCAGAAGTGGACAGACAGGCAGGTCTGCCCCTCAGCATGGAGTGACTTGTGGTTTTGGAGAGCACACACACATGAAGCTCCTATGGAACTCAGATTAATATGCAGCATCCGAGGGGTTGTACAGTGACAGCAATTACACAGTATGAGTATTCTCATTACTTAACCATGTGCCTGTGTTGGTCACTGGTACATACACACGGCAGTTTACGGGGGGAGTTCAGTGGGACACCAATTCACAGCGACCTGTGTCCCACCAGCACTGTAATGGTTAATGCCTAAAACTTGCCTTGGCTGAGATCCTTCTGCTGTTTGATGGCTCAGCTGAAGCTTGATGTTTATGGTGGAGATTGTCTTGATTTCTTTAGATGAGATGAGCATCCATGGAGTTTGAAAATGTGTTTTAATTAAGATTCTGCTAAATTCTACCAGACACCTACTTGGAAAACAAAGCAACTGAATAATTAACTCTGATGAGAGCAGATGCTGCTCTAATGACAACCTGTTACTGCTCAAGTGCATCATTAGTTGTTTTACTGTGCTCTTATAATATGTCCAGAGATCCTCAGCTAATGAATATATTGGTAGCAGTGCATCTAAAATAATTCTTCAATGTGGACTGTTGTAAGGAAATAAAAACCAATAGCCAACCACAAGAAGAAAAAAAACCCTGCTCAACTGAAATAGTGCTTCTGCTGGTCTGCGCTGCGTGTGCTTGAAAGCAAACACTTCTTTAGTTATCCTTGTGGGATTATTTTAGCCATACATCAAGTGAAGCTTACAAATTGATGAGAATCTAATGATGCATTTATTTACAGATGTGCAGTTCTGTTCCCTGTTGTGCTGCTGAGGGGTGAGCGGAGGGACGGCTTTTTCTTTCCCCCATGTGATGTGCACAGTCATACGTTTGACAAAGCGACTAGAAAAATACCACCAGCATGATTTTACCCTGTTATTTCTAGCACTGAAAAATAAATCTCTATCATCTCCTAAAATATGGGCAGGGCTCTTCAAAAAATAGAATAGACTATTTATACTTAGTAACCCACTTTAATGACACGCTGGACTTCCTGTTTTCACAATATCTTGTGGTTTCCATCTTAAAGCATGTATTATTTTTATATTAAAAACTGTGGGTTTCTATTTTGGACTATCAGCATCAAGAAGGACTGGCCTGACCATAAAAGTAATGAGATGAAGTGCAATAAAGCAAGCAAAAACATCACATGGGGGGATCTAGCTCATACATTTATATTACCTTCTCTTTTTTTTTTTCTTTAATGTCAGAACTATCTCTTTTGCCTTGAAATAAATAAAAGATATGTGGAGGAATGATTGAGGTACTCTCTGAGATGTTTTTCAGAGCCTGTTGAGCCTGGCCGACAGCAGTCTAGTAGAGCCAAAGGCAGTGGAAAACTCTAATCCCTGGAAAGGAGCTGGGGATTGCTGGGGAATGTGTGCAGTGGCATCTCCATCTGCCCCTGGGGAGCAGCACTGCTCACCTCCAGCCCAGCTGGGTACCTGCAGTTTTCCAGGCCGCAAGTTCCTGTAACCCCAGCAAGAGTTCAACAAGCAAATAATGGCAAGCCCATGCCTTGCTCCCTGATCCCCTCTGTGGGTGATGTGCCTTGCTGCAGCCCCAGAGATGCCACTGGCAAAGCCCCATTGCCCCTTTTGAAGGGACTCAGTAGCTGCTGTGTCACAGGGGCAGCAGCAGCACTCTTGAAAGGCTCAGATAAAGATGACCTAGCCCAACACATGTCATGGCCAGGTCAGCCAGAAGCAAGGTTAAAGACTCAGCACCACCAGTATCCAAGTGATAAGCTCACGAGGCCCTCCCAACACAGGGGGCTGTCCCAGCTACATCCCCCTCTGCACTTGCCCTGGCAGCATCCCTGAAACCATACCTGCATGCCAGCAGTGACATCTGCTCTCTGCACAACATACGGCAGCAGCCATCTCAAGGCACGCTGCCTGCTGGGATCTGCTACCTGCATTGCCGGCAGGTCACTGCTGGTGCCCTGCCATGCGGCACTTCCCATGGGAATAAGCTCTTGGCTGCAGAAGAAGCTCCATGCATCAGTGTGACCAGAAGGGCCTGGCTGCCTGCAGCATGTGGAGATGCACGGGGCTGACGTTTGTCCTCTCTGAGCCATTGTGTTACCATCTCATACTGGAAACCAGTACAGCTATTGCACTTTGTTAATGCTTTTAAGCAAATAAAAAACCAAACAAAAAAAATCCCAAACACCCAAACAAATAACCATATCAACTAAAAGCATGCGAGTACTCACACACTCCTAAAAAAGCAAATTAGCTACCTCCTTTCATCCCAGCATCTCATACTGCCTTTTTAACAATGCTTTACTGCAAACAAGCCAGCTGCACCCTTATTAAAGAGAGAGGGTGAAGAAAACAAATCAAAACAAGAACTAATCCCAAAAGCTTTGGTTTACTTTCTCCTATGACCAGCTCCTAACTGCAAGATGCAAAACCTCCCAGGTCACCTTTCCAACATAAAAGATAGAGAAGCCCTTTGAATTTATAGGGCTCACAGCTGACTGCTATGCCTCTTATGGGGACCTCTTTGGGTCTGATTAATTAGTAATTGGGGCAGGAGCTATGCACTTCAGTGACTCTTGGTGCCTTGATTGTAAATAGCAATCTGGTGCTAAATCTCAGCAGGTCACATTGCTGTTTTTGCTGTGCCCCAGTGACACAACTGATTAAATCTGTGTAAACAGTATCTTAACAGAGACATTTCTGGGGATGGAGGGCTGCCTCCAGGTCAGAAGAACTAAGCTATTTATCTCTGAGGGTTCTGTCTGTTCTAAAGCATTTCTGTCAATTGTCAGTCATCCCAACTGGTCATGCAGCAAGCTAATGGTTTCAATTTGGACTTAGAAAGCTTGCTCACTGCAGAGACTTTTAACAGCGAGTCAGCACTCCATTCATACATGCGAGCCTAGGATCATAAACAAACACTGTCCTGGGTCGTTTTACAACTAAAGGAAGGACAAGGACGGTACTACAACACAGTTGTTTCTATGTATTTTCTTACCTCCTGCCAGGAGGTCCCGTGAGGCCTTGCCGGCTGCTTCCTCAGCAGGTGTGTGCAGTATGTGCTGCCTTGTCTATGAGGTTTTGACCACAGATTATGAGAAATGCAGGGCTGTCTGCTTTCCAGGCTGTTTCAGAGCAAGCAGAAGACCCACACATCCAGTCCTCCATCCAGCACCCTCACTGTCCCCAGCTTTGTGCTTGCCCAAGCTAGGTCCTTGGTCCTCTCCCATTCTCCTCTTTTCTTGTGCAAGTGGCTTTGGTTTTCCATGGTGTTGGAGCCCCTGTGCCACTTCCCCCACATGAGATGGTCCCATTTCTGCCACTGTTACTGGTGCGCTCCCCACAGACTCTTCCTGCACCCCAGCCCGCACTGTGCCTTGCTGTGCACGTCCATGTTGCCCTGAATCTTGCAAGGTAGAGCCCTGCCTACATGTTTGAGGCAAAGAAAGTGAAATGAATGTTACTGTAAGACCGCAGGAGAAACTTTTGATATGCTGCCTGCCTCAGAAGACTGATCATTAAAGACATGATTTTTTCCCCACTTAATTCACAAAAGCATGTTAATAAATGTGGGATGCAAACCAGTGAGTCTGGTGTATCATTGCCTTTCCTTTGCTCTGGCTTCCTTTCCAAACAATGAAGCTCAGTGCAGGGGATAGGTGTTTCTCAGACCAACTGCCTTTAAAGAGACAAGAAACCATTTGCAATACACTGTAATGCTGAACAGCTGTTTTCATACGCTCTTTGGAAAGGAAGAGTGTTTATCTGCAGTTTCGATGAGCTGGAATGTTGTCCATGACCTTGCAGCAGTGTTTTAACAACTGCTGTGTGGAGGAGAAACCAGCCAGTGCTCTCTATAACCTTCCTTGGAGTAAGGAGGAAGGGGGATGTGTGTGTGTGCGTGTGTTTACATTCATTTGCATGATACATACATATTTGTGCCTAGGCTGTGGATTTACACGTGAATTACCTGCTGGCTATTGTGGTCCAGCAGGATCTGACCTGCTTTTAAACAGTGTAACTTGTGTCTTTCAAATGCAAATGTTCAAATTAGCCTGCAGAATCCAGCTCCGGCTCTAGAGCAGGGAATTTGGTCTTGGACTTAAAGAGCCAGTGGGCAGGACCTGCTATCTTGGATGGCATTCATGCAGAAAAAGAAAGAACTGAGGCAGCAGCCTCTCTGCTTACAGAACTCCTGGCCACAGAGGATGGCTTTTCTGAGTGTGGTGTCTGGCTGGTGACAGCCTACATTCCCACCATGGCCCCAGCTCCTGGGCTTTTGCTAAAAGTAGAAGATCCCATGTGTGGAGTGAGGTGGGAAATGAAAGAAAACTAGTCAGGAAACAGCATTCAAAATCATATTTCAAATATGGCACTAGAGTTGCGCAGACCTACCCAAAACTTGTCACATTACAGACCTCTGGGATCTGGAATAGGGATTAAAAAATCTTGGAAAATTAGAGGAATCTTTTTTGGGGGATTTCAGCAGTTTGGGACTTTTTTCTCCACCGTGGTGTGCTGCAAGAACACTTTCCCTTGTGTTAATTTGTCACTTCCACTCCTGATTCCAGTAACCAGCAGTAAAGCACACAGCAGTGGAGTAAAAACTACTGAACTCTTAGAAACCCCACATAAATGAGTTTGGGTAGAAATCTACTCTGTCTTTATCTTGCCTGCAATTGTTTGCCCTGTCTACAGCTTCAGCACAGTCCTGCTATCTGCAGAGCTGGAGTTGGTCCTGAACTTGAGTGCCAGATGAGTCTGTGCATCACCCACTGAGCTTGTAATGATGAGAGATGGGCTCACGTCAGCCAGTTCAAGTGGGGAACCATACCCAATTCCAGTGGGGGCTGCTTGGAGCCAATGTTCAGGATAGGTTACTGGGGAAATACATGTGATTTGCAGAGTTTAGCCCTGGATTTTAGCACCACAGATCTAAGAAGGCTTCAGTTCCACAACTGCCGCTGGAAATAAGATTGCTTCTCCTCAGATCAGTGCCTTGTTAGAGAGCAGTCTCTTACTGTCCTCATCAAACAGGCCTTGATGCCATCAAGCAAGCTTCAGTCCCTGAGGTCAAGGTGCTGTGACAATAGTCTAGCACAGTGATCAAGCCTTTCTGCTTCTAGAGAGTACAGTACATATGACCATAGGATTTATGTGCTAAGCGCATTACATCAGCGCTTATGGAGACTGAAGAGGAATGCTCCAATGCCTTTAATAGAGGTTGGGCTGAGTATTTCTTATTGAGATGCAGAAGGCAAAGTGTAAGACACATAAAAGCATCTGCCAGAAGGCAAACAGCAGGTCACAGACTGGGTAGCAATATCATTCTGTCTCCTGAATGCTACAACCCAGGGCTTTAACTAGTGGCCTCTCCAGCCTTTTAGTCAGTTCCTCAGCATGGATTCCACTTCCCTTTCTCATATTTTTCCAGGAAAGGGAGAGATCCCCAGCTGCTTTCATACGTAGCAGTTTTTATATGACTAACATTGAGGTCTTGTTGAAGACATCAGGATTTTGCTACCAACTTCAGTAGTCATGTCTGGAAGTACTGGAGCATATGTTACACTAACTGCAACTAACAGCAACTATTCACTGTGCATCTCTTAATTGCATCCATACAGACAAGATGTTCTACCGCACATGGTCAATTCCAAATGAGGAAGAATCTGCCTAATGAAACTAGATTTTCTCCAGAGCAACTGCAAGTGCTTCTTCTCATTGAGGACCTTTTTCTTGCCAAATTTCAAGATTTTAGCTCTATCCATTCCTGCAGGAGCCCTGTCTGAATAATCATGGTTGATTGCTCCTGGAGTTGTGTGAACATTCACAAGAGCATTTGTCATCTTCTCATTTAGTGTTTTTCTAAGAAAATAATTTTGCTGTCAACAAATCCCTTTCTTGAATGAAATGCTAGTAGCTAAAGTATCATGCTTAGAATAGGAATGGGTTTTTTGTCCTCTCTTTGCCAAACTTAGCACTGCATCAGAGCTTAACATCCAAAGGATCACAGTGAGTTAGAGGATCCCAAACTTGTGAATTCTTTCTCAACCAATGGCAACTATCAGGATCCCATTTCAATAATTAACCATGAGGTTTCTTGATTTTTCCTCCGTTCTGTGAGAGTTGGGTCCTGTGAAATACTATTCAGACACTGGTACCTATCACCCAACTTCTCCTACCTTCAGGCATGGGACCATATCTCTTGTTAATCCCCTCCTTTCTCATTACCATGCTTATACAAGGTTGACATTCAGATCCAGCTGTGCATTTTACAGTCAAGACATAATGTGCTCTTCTCATTCAGATCACTAGGGCTTCTGTAGAGGTCAGACTTTGTAAGCTATCTTTAAGATTATTTGTTGCCTGCTTCATGCAAAATTCCCCTTTTTGCTTCCATTTCATCTACAGCGGCTAAGTCCTGAAACACCACTCTTGCATGTGATACTTCATTGTACATCAGTATAAACCATGGTGCTTCATTCTTTAGGCATTTAAACCAGGTGATTTTTCTGTGCTTGTAGCATATTCTGTGTTGATTCCTGGGAAAAGCAGAGTAAACATTTTGACTGGTGGGATACTAGTGAGTTAGAATTGACATTAGCAGTCACAAAGATGTATTGCCAGTTTGCTGCTGGATCACACCTGGCTGGTAGAATTCAGCTATATGTTTATTCACTTGGAGCAGAGCACATATTTCCCTTCTTTGGGAAAAGCATTTTTACTGTCACATTATATCAGGTCATCCTGGATTAGTATCTCAAGCAAATAGTTCTATATCTTTTGTACTATGCAGTTAAAAGCACGACCTGTTTAATCTCACTGCCAGAGCAATAAATGGCTATCTGCATTGATGCCCATTTGCTGATATGCTTTCAGGATAAGCTATAAATTAATTACTCTAGTGGGAAGGCTCAAGAAGGGATAGACATCAAGGTTTAAATTAAGGATTAATAAGAATACAGAAGACATCATTGCAATTTATGGAGGGTAGTCTTCTTTATATTCTTTTATATAAGTATACATATACACATGCACATACACATGCTACTTTTGCAAAAGAATAGGCTTGTTAATAGCTAGCTTAGAGCGGCAGCTCTTATTGTTTTGTTACCTAGGGTGAGGGGGAGGTTTCCCACATAGAGCGCTTCCTTTTCCCTGATGGTGGTGCCAGGCTTGGCACTGGCATATGCCCTGCTGCCCTCTGTGTTTTCTGCAAAGAAAGTAACTGAGAGGATTGCTAAAGTAACCCTCAGTGTCAGGAGGGGATGGACCCCACTCTCCTACTGCCATCTCTCAGTTTGAGGAATCTGAAGGCACCTAGTATTGTGCAGAGGCATTTGGTACCCTGAGACACAGGCTATTGCCACGCAGTCAGAAGATGCTTAATTGAACAAGTATTGTCTAAGCATGGATGGTAGGGCTCCTGTCTTCCAATGCATTTTCAGGGTGGCAGGTTCAGCCTTTTTGGCTTTGCTCAGTTCTCCTGAATTGCAGCTGACATTTGTGGCTGTGCAGAGTTAGACCCCAATCCTGCAGTGGATCTGCAGAGGATAAATTAGTTGGTTTGCAGATGGATGTATGTCTCTACTCACAATAATCATATTACAGGATCACGACCATCATCTGGAGCTTCTAAAAACAACATTCCCTCATCTGTTTGCCTAGCTGAATGCATAACACATATTTACATAGGCTCTCATCTTAGGAATTTTCATCATCTCTTGCGTAGGAGAATGCTAAAATGATGTTTGCACCATAAATGTTCCAGATTCCACGCATGCTTTCAGTCACTAAGCATGGTCCTGCAGGCAAAAACATGCCTACTGTCCCGTAGGGTAAAAATAAAAGCAGTACATACCTCATTGGAGTTTTCCATCTTATTCTTGGACCTAAAAGGTTCCACCTCTCGAATATTGATGTGTTCAAAGTAAAATATCTGCTTTAGCATTTTCATTAGTAGGATGTTCAGCTGATTCACCAAGACGCCTAAAACAGGATTAAGAGTGTGAAATGCAGAAGGCAGTATGACCATTTGCCCACTTTAATTTCTTGAGTCAGTTTAACCCCAGAGTCAGAGTTTAAGCACTAATCACAGACTCAAAAACTACCGTTTGAAATTAAAGAAGTGTGTACCTTCTTGAAGTTAAAATGGAGCTACATACTCGGAGGCAGTCACAATAAAATGAGCAAATGTAGCCACAGATATGACAGGGGTGCTGCCTAACCTGATGACGCACTCCTCTTCTTGTGTGAACTGGGAACACTGGCAGCATGGGATTAGCAGATCTGCAGCCCTATAGACCCCCCCCTTTGCTCCTCCCTCAGTTATTCCTTGAAATTAAATGTCACCAGCCCAACTCAATACATTTTGTAACCCCTAACCTCTAGTGAATGATATTTTTTCAGTCGAAATCAGTGAGCTGGATATACAGATGACAATTTCTCATGTCATCTCATTGTATGGTTAATACAAACTATTATATTAACATTTTCTGCTCTTGTATTACATCTTGTCATTTTGCAATCATATGGTTAAGCAAATTAAGGCACTGAACATCCTGTGTGCAAGATCTATTTGGGTGACATTAACATTAAATAACCTGTCAGTCGAGAAAGATGGCTAGAGCTAAGTGCGAAGTTTTCTGGGTTCACACACACATCACAGGAAGCTTGCTGTTATACGAAAGCCTGAGCTGAGGCCTCCAAACCACACTCAAGGTCCATGAAAACATGGACCATCTCAGTCCTAATGGGTCCTCAGTGTCTCAGCAAGGTGACTAATTAAAAGTCAGTCACTATGAAAGCTCTGGGAATGCTGGCTCCAAAGCACAAAGCTTAAGGTGTGGGGGAGCTAAGGGGAAAAAGCCAGCTTCAGAAAAGGTAAAGATCAAATAGATTTAGTAAAACCAACCACTTTTTCCTCCAATACTGTTAATTTTCAATAAATCAGTAAGTTCCAGTGCATTCAAGTTGATTTTAGGTTGACAAAAATAGCAGTAAGCACATTGCTGTCAGGACACTGGCAGTAGGTGTTCTGAGAAGTTTTCTGCTGGGCTCCGCAAGAACTCATTCAACCTTCAACATTCCGTGAAATGCAAAAGCGTCATAATTGTCCTTTAAATCCTTTAACTGACGTACAAGGAATTTATATATAAATAGAAGCCTCAGAAGATTATTATTGTGGGTTTTGTACCACCCTGACGACTTGGTTGCCCAAGGACGTGTACTTTGTCAGTACAGAAAGGTGTGAAATGAAAATTAATGCTTAGGGTGGGTACTTTCAGTAATTTTATCCAGTTTCACTCATACACTCAAATCTCCCTGTAATTTAGGCCCAACCCTAGACAGTATCATGGGCAAAGGCTGGGCTTGCAACAAAGACAATGAGCTGGACACTAAAAGAGGATAAGCACAGCTCCCTCAAGGAAGACTTCCTTAAGTCATTCACTTCAGGTCGGAGAATAAATAGCTCTTACACTCTGTGTCCCCATAAGACTTCTGCAGGCACACTTTATTTTATTGTACCTTGAAATCTAAAGGACTCTTCAGAAATGGAAGGTTAAACATACAGGTAAGTGTTCATGAAGCTGGAACCTTATTTGACTAATCTCTCCTCAGCTAATAATCAAATACTAAATAGCCCTGGCTCTAGAAGCAAACATTTCCCCCTAAGGACAGACCTCTTTCCTGAACCATCGATCAGAAGTGAGCTGGCACTGTGGAGTTCAGGACAGACCCACTGTAATTAATTCAGTTAGAGCACAGCAATTTGGAGGTAGCAGAAGGATGGCAAATCCCACCCTGTTTCCTAATCTCCCCCAAAGGAACATATTTATTACAAACTCTTAAAATCACCTTTTGATAACGTTGAACAGCCTGTGAGGGGCCCATTAAGGCATACAAGGCAGACCCATTTTAATCCTTAATACCACTTGAAGATTATCCATTTTAAATGGCCTTGCAGAGCTTATCATAATTCTGTAAACTATTAAAAGGTATTAAAAAGCACTACTACATCTATCTGATGAGAAACATGGGCTCTTCCACCTGCCTGATAGAAAACAGTGTATCTCTGTGACTGCCTGGTAGTGATTCCAGCTGTGGCAATCCAGATTCTCACTGGTACAGAAACTTCCTGAGTTTCACTGAGAAAGAAGACTGCACTATAGCTACCTGGGTTACTCAGCTCCTTAGTCTGAATGTAGAGATCTTATTTTCTTTTCTGTGTGGGGCACTGTCAGCTGAAACCAAGACAGCTAACTTAAAACTGCCCATTCTTTTCAGGATAAGCAGTAGCTGGCATTTAAAAGCATGTTAGCTTTCAAGAGTGTGGCTGAAACAGAGCCATCTTGCATTCAGTACTTTGAAAAAGCTCCCCAATCTAAGTCACTTAAGGAGAACACCAACCCATTCTGTGGCTCCTGGACCAGAGAGTAGCTAACACTGGTTAGAGGTCTTCACACCCACTGGTAAAGGCAATGTAAGAATAATCATCATTTCCAAGGGGACTTTGAAGTGCAGAGTTCACTCGAGAATGGGTGAACTAACCTCTGCTCCTGAAAACCCATGAGATGCATCACAGCAGTTGCAGTTACTGTCTGCAGGTCAGTGGCAGTATCTCTAGAGGCACTTCTTCAGATGCAGCAGCTCCACTCTGCTCCTAAAGGAAGGCCACTGTATCTGTAACATAATGTAATGGAAAAGGAAAGAAAACAGAGCAAAGTGCAGCCTCCTCTGTGGAAACTGAAATGCAGGTGTGCCTGGTTGCCTGAGATGCCTTGGCATGAGGAGAGACCCAGCTGGCTAATTCCCCCTTAATGCTGTTAGAGGAGCATGGGAAGAGAGGAGGGAGAAGAAAGAGCTGGACATGCTGTCCACCTTGTCTGACTCTATTATCTGTGCTACTGAGCTTGTAGTGGGGAAGTCAGGATGGATGACAGTTTAACGCATCCAATCGATGACCTGACCCCTTCTCATTCCATCGGTTGCCTTCCCTAAATGAAAAACTATCACATTTACAGGGCTAAATGCTAAAGGAAAGGAAAAGTGAGGTCAAGAGAAAGGTGCAGCATTGCATGTTTGCCCTTCAAAGTAAAGAAACCCAGGAGAGCAGACACAGCAAATCAGAAAGTATACAAGGCTTAGAATGAGTGGAATGACTTGGAAAAATGGGGTGCTAATTAACCCTGCTTGAGCCAGATAAGCAGGGCTTCTCACACAGCAGCACCCATACCACATCTAAAGCCTGACCTGCAATATCAACCTTGGTTTGTGAGCAGGGAGGCGTTTAGGCTGAAATTGAGCAGATAAGAAGTGAGGGGAGGCTGCCAAACTAATTTTCATTGGGGATCCGAACCACAATTCAGCCCAGGTGACATTTTGCATATTTTCACCATTGTTTTTGTTTAGTTTGTGAAAGCAATTACACAGGCAATTAACAGTGTAAAGCAACTGCTGCAATAGTCAATATTTCAATGAGGTACAGAACAGCTCAGCTTTCCTGGTTAGGATATTCAGGCATAGCCCTACAGTATCTGTACCATCCATCACTGACATGGCCATCTGGCTTACCTGAATCCTCCCCTACCACAGCTTGTGCTGAACAAACCTGACTTTTCTTTGGGCTCCTTTTGAGGAAAGCAAGGCAATGAAACACCCTGCACTGCTGGTGATATGGACAATGTTAGCTGGCATTCCTAAGCTCTTAACTGAAGCATGACAGGGGACAGCTAAGTCACAGAAGAGGTGAAATACACTGGATGTCTGGGTGGTCACTTTGATGCAGATAATTGATGGCTCACCCTGTTAAATTACACAGTGTAAACATGTAATATTAGACCCCTACAGCACTGCTTTGCCCTCATGTCACTTCAAATGAACTACTCTGATTTTTATTGCTGTGGCTGAAATCAAACCTGTTTCTTTTTGGTGTGGTGTAGCACATGAACCCTTTCTACTGCCCCAAGGCTGAACCAGCAGGGCCCAGTTTGCTGCCAGGACTGTAATGGAACAAATTGGTGGCACAGGTGAGTTGCTGAGGTGGCATAACAGTGTCAACAGAGTAGAAGATAACTGTGCACACGAGTATGCTCAGAGCTGGCGGTAGTGCTGCTGTGTTACCTATGATAAATAGCCTGTGTCACCGCAGTAGCTGGTCTCCAGATTGAAGCAGACTTTTGCGAATCAGCAGGGTCAGCATTTGAAAAGCATGTGAATATTGTGCACTTGTAAATATTTGAGCACATCTGTTTAGCTCCCTCGCAAAAACCACTGGGAAAAACTACTTCCCATTGTGCCATGCGATGCTGTTACCCTGCTCTAATTGTCAAATCTGTTGAGTGTTTTTCTCATGCACAGAGAAATTAAAAATTCCTATCCCCATTCATGATTAATTCAGCTGCAGTGCTGCACTGTGTCACACTGCATTTTTTAAAGTATTAAATTCCACCTCATAATCAGAAGAGTTTTAATTAACTTTTTGCCACTTCATCTTTTTTCCCCTCCTTCTCAGAGCCTCAGACAATCTCCAGAGCTGCTCTCCCTGCAAACATCTCAGATGCTACCAAGAGAGTGATGGAGGGCCAGGCTGCACTGTGAAAATTGCCTGCACCAACCCAAAAGTTTCTGCCTCTTCCATGCCTCCCTGCTACAGGCCTGAGGCCAGTTGCCTGTGTGTGCACAGCTCCCTTGGCCAGGGCATAACAGAGGTGTAGCCCACAGCACTTGTTAGTTGCCTGGGAAGAGCATCTGGGTATTTCTTTCCTTCAGCCCAAATCTTCTAGCACATATTGGACTGGTCTTTTATGTTAAACCTTTAGGGAAGTGGAAGAGAGGACATCAGAGAAGCAATATTCCTGCCTGTATGTCTGCTATTTTTCTCTAAAAGCATCTGTCCTTTCCCCCACACCTGGTGCACCCCAGAATTGCCCCAAACTGCTCTTACAGGTCTGCATAAGTGCTTTCCAGGCAGGGACATGTTTGCAGGCAGGAAGAGCCATGTTCTCTCTTTTCCTAAGCTGGCCCTGACAAGAAGAAAGGAAACAGGCTATTAGACCTCATTATTTTCAGAACAGAGCAAAAGGGAATGTAACCAGCATGGAAAAAGGACCCAGAGACTCAACAACTTCCCACAGGTTTCATGAGCCTTTCTGGACCATTGTGACTTTTTAGACTTGACTTGGAAGTGATTAAAGAGCCAACAGCCAGGTGGGCTTAAGCAGGTTTGGATCGCAATACAGGAGTTTTTCTTGTGAGCAGCAAGAACAGAGGAAAGTAGCAGGAGCCCTTCTCTGTGCATCAGCCCCTATGGGAGGGACCATGATGGAAAACTGCCTTGGCAACATGACTGTGCTGCCTCTAGATGGCTTTTCCTTGCAGGACCAGCACTTACTCAGCGGTTCTCCTCAGGTTTTTCTGACCTTGGCAGTATTACAAGGGTCGCATTTTTGCATGGCTGAATTGTTCCTGAGCAATTTCTCTGATGTATTAGGCACAAGCATGCTTTCTGTCAGCATCAGGCATGTCTAATCTCTCCACCTGCTTTCTCTCCCAGCAGTACATTTGGTATCTGTTGCATGGAAAATGCCACTTCTTTATGTTTGTTTCATAGCAAATTCCCACTGCATGCTGAGGGAGCAATCACTCCTCAAAGGAAGGTACCAGCTGGGTTAGATTTACTTTGCTTTCCCCAAGAAAACTTCTTCCTGGGTCCTTGATTTATATTAACTGGTACCACAGACTGGTACTCTTTCAAAGGGATGTCAGATATCTTCTTTCAGGTCCCAGGTCACCCAATGCACGCTCCTTATGTCGCCCCATTGGTGGGTGATAATTCTCCCATGAGGATGCCTATGCAGTGAACCTGCAGCTCTGGTCCCAAGCCTTTGAGACACCTGTATGGCCAAATGCTGCTTCTTTTAAGGGTCTCTCATTCTGCTTTAAGCTCCTTCTCAGCAGCAGGAGCATTTCTGGCCCCTGCACTCTCCTAGGGTAGGTGGAGGTGACTGTGCTGAAGGGGAGTACTGTGAGCATGGGTCAGGGCAGAAGTGCCCCCTGCACTGCCCTGCACTGGCTGAGAGGAGGGAGGCTTCAGTGGAGCACATGCTGCATATGACTGCTCTGCCTCTCCTCCCTGCCTGCTCCAAGGCCTCGCTGCCCTTGTAAATCAGCATTGACAGGTTTTAGTGCAGAAGTGATGCCAGTAAGGGCTTGAATTCCTTCTGAGGGGCAAAGAGCTGAAGGAAGCTGCAGAAGAGGTCCCTCCACCTGTGTTGGGACAGCCGCACCACAACACGCAACACAATGACACTTCTCACAGAGTGCAGGAAATAAGAGACAGAGGATATGTAGTTCGATTGTGTTAATGCTGCTTAAGAAGGCATTGAACATTACAGACAAGATACAAACAATGGGAAAATGGAAAGCAAACAGAAAAGAAAGGGAGCAAGACCACATAGATGTGTCATTATGGGAATTTCTTACAGTGGTTTGCTGCATACTTGAATACAGAAAGATGGGCAGTCGCATTCACCAGCTCTGATCCAAAGCAACATGGAATACTCCGCAACAGCAAAGACGATGTTGATTTGCTGCTCACCCTAACACTTAGCAACATCCACTGGGGTTTTTTTTGTCTTTTCTGTGTTGCTTTAAGGATGACATTGCCGTCTGACCCTCTGGAAGGAGCTGGGAATCCTGACAGTACTTTAGAGGATAAAATGTGGTTATATTTGGTATATGAGGCCAGAAGAAACATCTTCTACAACATTTGCTTTTCAGTAAGAAAACAAGCAAATGCATTCCTGGCCCAGCAGCATATTTAGTGGGATTTCTTTAATACTTTTTTGCTGTCCCCTCCTGTCCACTTCTGTCCAGCTCTGAACCCACTTGAGCATCACACAGGTTGTTCCCATGCCAGAGCAGTGTGAACCTCATCTAGGCAGGAGCTGATCTGAGAATGATGACCTCTTCCAAGCAGATATTTGCCTGGCGTAGCTTGTATCACTTTCTGGAGTGAAAGAAGCTGTACTCACCAAGACACTTTCATACCATTATTTCTATTTGCTGACTAAACAGTTGTGAGTGCACAATAGCTTTACCCAAGCTCTGCAGCAGGCAAAACATTACCAGTCATTTTAGAATAAACTAATGCAATGACTAGGCTCTGGGCTATTAGGGCAAGTCTTAAGTAATCTGTCTACTCTGGGTTTTACATAGCACAGGTTTCCAAGGGTGTTTATCTGCAAAGGATATACTGATCTAAAACTACACATCTAGTTAAACCTGTGAAGCCCGCAGATTTATATCTGCTGATATAAATCCCCTGCTATCCCTCTCCTGCACAGGAGGAAGAAGACCTTGTAGCAGTTTAGCTTTTTAGGCCTCTGCTGTGTGCCATCTCACTCGTGAGCACAGTGCTGCACCACTGTACAAAGGTATAGGCTAGCAGTGCCTTCATAGGACAGCAGTGTGGCTTCACTTCTTCCTCCCCATTACTGTTGTGAGATAGGAATGTTAAGTATCATGTAGGAGAACCTCCTTTTTCCCCTTTCTGCTGGGTTTCTTGGGTCAACCAATACTAAAAGTGACCCCTACACTGGAAATTTTTTGCACTACTTTGCTGCCATCCCCAGCAAGCACCCAGGATGGGCAGACTCTCCAGATATTCCTATACAGTCTACTGCACTGCATTAGCTGAAGAGTTACCCCTCTAGTCTGAAACGTAGCCTTCTCTGCCTGGAGTTTGGTTTGGGGACGTTTCACTTATTCATAAGTTTTCACAAGTATACCCAAAATACTGCACATACCTTTTACCATCAGGGATGCTCCAGGAAAACATTTGTGCAGAAAGGAAGGGCCATTCCTTTTAGCCCTGACTCATGATGGGCTGAGAACAGAAATCAATAAATGCTTTGTGAAATAAAAATAAGAAGGGTCACCAATATAAAGTACGGCTGATACTTATAGGTGAGCACTGCAAGGCTGAAATCAATCAAAGACATGCATTTCATTCCCCTATGCTGATTTGCAAGTATGCCCGTGGGTCTCAAATGTACAATGCATGTGTGTAATTGTCAGTTCTAGTTTATTTTGAATAGATTCATGGCAAGATAAAACAGACAAAATGCAAGCACTCAGGTATGTCCTGGATTTGACAGAATGAAGAACAATATCTGCCTATCTGCCTGACACCTCTTTGTTACCCCTTTAGCAATCCTGCATGTTCAGCTTGCAAGGTATTCTCAAATGGAAAATTGCATTAGCAATTTTTGGTCAGAACTTGGAAGAAACAGGTAAAAGCAGAGCTGAATCCATGGATTTGAAAGAATCCCTCTCTCCAAACAGTATTCTTACTAACTAATCTTCAGCCATCCCTCTTCTGCTTAGAGGTCCTTCTCACCAGCCAACTATCCAGTCTCATGCCATACAGGGCTTTTTTCTTTGCCACTGATAACTGCTTATTGCCCCAGGGGCCAGTGCTTTGCACTGTTACCAGCCTCTCTGCTTGTGAATCTCAGCTGTCCTGCACAATCACCTTCTCTACTGTGTCTGGTAGGTTCTGTCTGTTGGCCATGGATGGAGCTTTAAAAGTGTTTGGTTCATTCAGTAGGTTTTCCAGGTACCACAAAGTTCTGTATTTCCCCTGCTTTGGGATACAGAGATGCTTTGGCTGCTATTTGACATCTGGCACACCTCTTTCCATACAAGTGTTTTTCCTTAAGTAACCGTGAATGCAGAATATACAGAATCATACAGTATTAGCAAAACCAATATATTCATGCATGAAACAACATTATACTTTAACAAACACTCTCCAAGTCAAGAAGGGGACATAGGAAGAGACTGTACTGTGGAGAAGCTTATAAAAGGGGCAAGTTCAATGTAAGATGGTCAACAAAACAGTATCAAAAGGCTCTTCATGAGTTTCCTGAATATTCAGCATGATGCATTACAGTGGATAAGCAGAGGGGAGAACTCCCCAGAGCAAATGAATGTGGTAGGCCCTCTGGGTACATCAAAGAATAAAATGGGATTCCCCAGAAATAGCTAGGTAACCAAACATGAGTTAAACACAGCTGCTTACAATCATTTTCAGCTGATTGTTGGTCATAAAAGGCCATCATTAAGAATTGAAAGTTAACAAAAAACTGTTTTCAGCGGATCTGGAAAAGGAAATTTGGAAATGTGCTTTATCTTTTCTTTATTATATTTTTTCTTTCTCTTCCACTGTCTCCACACCCTCTATGGTGGGATATGGGATAAGCAGTAACAAAGGAGAGGCCAGAGAGGAGCAGGAGAAAGTATATTCAAAAAGAGGCACAAGAAAACAAATAATGAAGAAAGAACAGAACAACAAAAACTGAGATCTTTCAACTGCAATTATTTCCCCTATATTTCAGTGAAACCATTCAGGAAAACAAAATATTACTCATTTTCTCTCCAGCGGTTTTTGAAATGGTTTCAACATTCTTCCCCAGCCTGGCTTTCTCCTGTCTCCAACCATTGTGATGAGTGTTGCCAGAGGAGGCTCTCACCAGAGCAGGAGCTGGGGAACAGGCTATCGCACCATCAGAGGACACATCGCCCAGATTGAGAAATCACCAGGCCCAGGCTGAATCCAGCAAGCCTTAGCAGGAATGCACTGGTCACCCCATCACCTCATCTTTCTGCGCTTCAAATTCAGTTCTATCTAGTATGGGATGCATGATATAATTTAGACAATACAAACATCTGACAGGCAAAACCTCAAATCCTGAGAAGCTCCTTTTTCCAGGTCAGCCCACTGCAACTCATTCACAACAGGCTTCTGCGTACATCTTGGCTGATAGATGTGAATGTGCTAGTTTAACCCAGGAGATGGACACAGGGAGTTGTAGGATCTCCCCAGCGCATTGCCTGTGTCCAGGGCTTGGGCAGGTTCCCTTGCTGTTGGCCAATGCGCACACGTCAGTGAAGAGGATGCTGGACCTTCTAAAACCAGAAGGAAGCGCTGGCTGATGTAGTCCTGTGAGCACTGATCTGAACAGCTTGTGAACCATTACTATCTAGAAGTGTCAAGAAAGATTAGAACAAACATCAAGCAAAGATGAAATAAACAGCTATTGTATGGGCAGAAATGGATTTTCAGTTTCCACAGTAAATAAAATAATGTGCTGTCTTAGTCAGTGCCCCTGTGATGATACAGTTTGCAGGATTTTTACTGGCAAGCTGCCATACTTACTTTCATTTATCTGCCTCAAAGCACCATTTCAAAAAGTGCAAAAGCATGTTGTTGATAGAGTAGATTGTTTATAGCTGAATTGAGTATTTCAGAACAACACACATTGTAATAAAGTGGGGGAAGGGATGAGGAAGCCAGCACAGCTGCAGCTTCTTGAATCCTTTGTCAAAAATCAATGCCAGAAAGCTGAGACATATTTGTTCTGTGTCAGGAAACACAATACGCAGCCCCTTTGCAGCCCTGCTCCATGACAAGTGCTAACAAAGGCCCATGGTACAGCCAAGACTTTCCCAGCACCTTGCACAGCACCCCTGGATGGCTGAGCGAGGGATGACACTGCACTCCCTAGTGGCTCCTTGAAGCCTGAGAGCACATTGCCCCATGCACCATCGCAGTATTGCTGCTGCACATACACCATGTGGTATCTAAAGTCCATGCCAGAGTGTGTGTGGAGAGACAGAGAAGAAAGGAGAGAGAAAGAAGGGTATTAGAAATAGTGCTGTAAATAACCCCAAGTTGTTTCAAGAGCAGAGTAAAGCTCTTGTTGCTGGATTTGCAACCTGCCGCTGCTGGAGAGAGGCAAAAAGCCAGGGCAGCTCACTGCATATAGGAAGCGGCGGCTGAAACAGAAAGGTGGCTTGTCCCTGCTCACCAGTCTCCCGTGCACTCACAGTGTCTTCAAAAGGAAAAGTAAGTCACACAGACTGGTTCTCCATGCTGAAAAACAGCACAGAAAGCACATACCTCTGGAGGTTTCCACTGCTAACAAGGGTTGGTTTTCTCCGCACAAACAATGAAAGGCTGATGAATGAGGATTTCAGTTCCCCTGATACTAGCACATCTAAACAAATATCAGGCTGAAAAATATGGCTAGAAGTAAGGGGAAAAGAGAACAAGACTTTGTGGGAGGATAACCATAGCTGCTACCCAGGATTAGAGGACATGGGGAGAATGTGAGGATGACCTCCAGCCTTCCTTGCCCCAGAGAAAAAGCCTCATTCTCCCACCACACTGGGGGACAGCAACTTCTCTGATCAGCATTCCTGCACCTTACTGGAAATAACAGGGATGGTATTGCCTCCAGCCAGAGGGTACCAAGCCATGGTTGCTGAGAGATACGCTGCCTTTGTTCCCTCCCTCAGCCCAGCTTCCCAAGCAACCTGCCCCATGGCCCCACACCAGCCAGCTGTGCATGAGCTGACTCTGCCACTTGCTCCTGGCTGCCTGGAGTCCAGGCTGGCCTGGGACAATGCTGCTCTGGGGCACCACAGCTAAGTGCTGAGTGTTCTCAGTTTGCCATGTTCCCCCTGGCTGGCCCAGCCAAATGCCCTTGGGATGTTCATTGCAAGCACAGCTCTCTCAGGCACCATAGACTTCCAGGAGATAGTGCAGTCCCTCAGCTGCCTTTGTCAGCAGGAGCTCCTGGAGGCATTCAGAACCCTGAAGAATCGCTTGATCCTTTGCTGAATCAAGCCCTATTAGCATATTTCCAGGCTCTTACAGATGCCATATTTTCTACATTAATATTTAACCCACCAAGTCTTTCAAAGCCCATCTTTCCAAACCTCAAGTTCCCAGATGCTTTTTAATGCCCTTCTCAATAGTGCAATAAAAGTCTGATATTTTATTACTCCCATGAATTATTATCCTAATTTGTAATTTGCCAGACTTTTTTAAACTTCAAAATCTGCACTGTATTTTCCCACACCAGAAAAAAAGAAGAGAAAAAAAGCTGTGCATGACACATTTTTCACTAACAAGCCAAAGCCTAATATTTAAATAGACACAATGATTTTTCTGAGAGGGCACACTATCGCTGTCACACTGTCAGTGAGGTTGTTTTATGTCACCCCAAATCACATTTAAAGGTTTTCCTAAAATAGAAAGGATAACCTAGAACTGTGCACGAAAGACTGGAAGCAGAATGAAATGGTTATGCATTCTTCTGAACTTTGATGTAGTGTAAACTTCCAGGATGGTTTATAGGCACCCTTTATATTTTAAGAAGTAAGCATCTTGGTTATCTGGAATGCAGATGCTGGGCAAATTCAGAAGCTCTGGAATGCCCGCAAGCTGTGCTCCCTATGCAGTAGACGCCAAAGATAATGGAGCAAAAGACGCTCCAGATCTCATCCTGCATCTACTGAAGTCAACAAGGGCATTTTTACTGACTGAGCTGAGCTGTGGATGAAGCCTCCAAAGAGTACTCTCCTGTCAATAAACTGAGACCTGACTGAATCCAGAACACCACAAATGAGGTGGGTCACATAAAAGAAAAGAGAAACACTGAAAGGTGACCTCAAAATTTAGTTACTTACTTTAGTACGTTAGTACTCTAGGAATGTCTAAAGACACGAGGCTGGTGGTGCACTGCTTCTTTTGATTCAGGTTGCCCATGAAAGCAGAGCTCTGTACTGAGAATGACTGATTTATTAATGCAAGGATAGAAAACTCCAATTGTCACCCAGTGAGAAATGAGGGTTTAATACTTACAACTCACAAAAGTGCCTTCCACTGGAATCTCAGTGGTAAGCTCTGGAGAAGCAAAAGTGAACGCTGTTTGAAACTACTCGCTGTCTTCTTCCTTCAGACCTATTAAAAATGAAGGCAGAAAACTTCTGTGGAGCCTGTCTGTAATGGCTCAGAGCTGGCCACAACTCTGTGCACAGTGCTGTGTTGGCAACTTGACTGGCAAAAGACCAAAAGCTTTTATTTCTCTGGGTGAAAGCAGGGCATCACACTTCCCATAGGTGAAGGCTATGTCATCCTGGAACAAGCAGCCTCACTGCTCATGAAGAGCTTGCAACATTTGAAGATTATTCACTCAAATCCCAGAACATTTAAACTCATCTATGGTTGGACAAATCTGAGGCAAGCATGTGCCTTGACTGGGAAACCTGGATTGGGGATTGACTGAAAAAGTACCACACTTTCAGTGTTGTTTCCTAAGGATCCTTTTCCACCATTCACAAAATTTATAGCAGAGCTGAGCCCTCCATCTAATGCTCAGCTCTGTCTAAGCTCCCTCTCCTCTCATACGTACCTCCGGTTCTCTCATCCCCTTGGTTCCCCTTGGCTTTTCCCATTGTGATGGAGGATCCTCTTGCCCATCAACTCTAGTACAGTTACTTGGTTTTGAAACTGGAGAAGTAAAAGCGGATTCCAGAGTTAATAGGAGGGATCTGCTTCTTTCTATAAATGCTGTGTGGAGTTCAAACCTCCTCTGGGAAGAACACATAACTTTCGCAGGTTTCTGATCAGCTCCATGCTCCACACAGGACCAGTACTGGAGTTTAGCCTCAAACGAGAGGAATTTGATCCCCGGAGAGAGAAGCAGGTAGACCCTCTCTGAGCTGCCAGGGATTAGTCCTGATATAAGTTTAAGCATGGGAGCTAGGGTCAGGTCACTGGAATTAATAGCTCTGTTAAAGTCAGAATTTGCTTCAGATAACAACACCAAGTAATGAACTAATAGTAAAACACAATATATGAACATACAGTTATTATGCTCTAGGCACTGGAATTATTTCCCCCCAGTTCCAATTTATTTTCTATTTGCCTCATTTTTTTCTTTTAAACACCTTTCCTCCAAAGGGGCGTTGACAACAACTGTCTATTTTGCGGAATATGCACTTCCTACCTTTGACTCTGACTGCTTCAACAGCTGGTAAAGTCGATATATTTTTCATCTCATGCAGCCAAGTGGCAGCTACAAGTGGCAGCCACCGATCTCAGAAGAGAGAACTCAAACCCTCTCTTGCATCACTCTTATGGGAGGTTTTTGGAGAGCTTCACCTCAAACCCACGATTTTGTTGAGCCTGAGGCAGCTGAGATGTGCAAATTCCCTTCAGCATTCAGGGACCCACAGTCAGGTTAACACAACACAGGAAAGAGGCACAGCTACACTGCAGATTGAAACACAAGCATGCACTGGACTGTACCGCCGCAAACTGTCACGTACCTTTAAAAGTCTTTCAAAGGTGGTGAGGCAGACCCGTGAAAGCCCAGGAGGAATGTCAAATATGTTCTTCTGAAGGGCAATGAGAAGGAATTCAGAGAGTTGCTCATGTGTTTTTCGGCGCAGGCAATCATGGCATTCACCCCATAAGTCCTACCACCAGAACACTGTTACCAGGACCCAGTCAACTCTCGTCATGCTCCCCCTCGTATCCCTTCCATCACCCTCCCCAGGCTAATCCAAAACCAGAAACTTGCCTATCTGGAGAGCAGGCAGCACCTTTGTGAGAAAGCACAGGTACAATATGCAAGAGTTCAGCTAAGTACCTAAGAGCATGTGTATGTGATTGGCAGCCTCTGTGTGACACTTACCCTTCTGCTTATTTCTCAGGATTACAACTGATTAACAGTGTTACCTTTTCTGATAAAATAACATCATGTGCAAACATCAGGGACAGGTATTTATTGTGGACAATGCTTTTAATCAAAGATTGAACATTAATAAGCATAGACCCTGAGAATTAACACAATGAAACACTTGTACTTAGTCACTAAAGAGTACTTCTCAAAAAGAAAACCCTCTGCTTTTGCTCCTAAAAGGGTCAAAGTCTTCTCTATTTGACAAGGAGAAAAAACACACAGAGTACAGCATATATAGGCTGCTTTATGTGGCTTAAATTATTTCCATCCATGCATAAAAAGCATTCCTTTTCAAAGATGCTCACCAAGTTTTTGAATGTGATCTACAACTCCCAGAGACTCCATTCCTGAAATTATTAGGTTAGCTGCTGAAAGGAGCAATCAAGTTTTACTGTTAATCTTAAAAGCTAATCCTTTTTATTGACTTCCCAGTCAATAAACTTGTAGCTCTGAAACTACTTTCAGGTTTCCTTGAGTAGTAAGAGGGTTTGCATGTACCTGTGCATATGTTTGAAGCTGCTAATTTCCCTGCTAAGTTGCACTTGCAGGTTGAAACTTTAAAGCAATTTGCTTTGTCTCCTGCCATGGGGCCCTACTTCCATGGAAATCAGAACAAGGCTTGAGCTGAAAGGACCAAGGAAGTAAGGTCAGGACCTTCATCTGGTCACAGTTTGTTGAAGGCTGTTACTGGGAGTGAATCTTCCTGAAGAACAGAAAATATAAGGGGGGGGGGAGAAGTTTTGACCTTTTTTCTTGTAAGAAATCCCGTGGATATAGTCCTGTCCCTATCCTTGAATTAAAATCTAACCCAGAGAGCTAAAGAATAGTCAAGCATCACACAGATTTATCATTCTTCAGCTCTAGCCAAAGAAAAGGAAATGAAGGACATGCCAGATGTCTCAGACTACTTCAAGTTGCTGTGACCCAGTTTGGCTGTATTTAGCCATGCACAAGCCCTGCTTACGAGTCTTCTCTTACACCAGCAACCAGCAGTGTGGGACTCCCCAGAAGCCCCAGCATCACCTCAGCAAGAAGAGGACACAGCATGGGAGAGGAAAAGCAGGTCTGTTCTCAGCTTACGTGCCATGTCGAACACTAAAATATAAATAGCTCTCTGAGCAGCAGGGAAAACATGAAGGCTTCCTTGGCTTCGTAATTTGTGGTGGGATTTTCTTGTGCAGAGCAGTATGCAAGCTCTGACTGAAGCTCTTCCCACTGGTGGGGGGCATTCAGACTGCTGCTCAGAGAGCAGCCCTGCCCTTCCCTGGGCATCAGGATTAATGCTCTTTGTTCGTCGCCAGTTTCATGGAGTCTGCCAGAACTGAAATCGTCACCATTCATAGCTGCTGCTCAAGCTCAGCAGAGACCAGCCCCTGGGTTCAAAGGTGCAGGGGGAGATTTTCCCCTCCCTCACTATGCGGGATGTTTTCTTTCAGACAAACCCCCTTTCCAAGACCATTCGACAGCGAGGTGCAGTCCAGCCTTCACCTACACCAGAAGCCCACAGACACCTGAGCACTTCTCACATCCAGCATGGAGCAGAGGGCAGTGCTCACCGCCTGCACAGCCAGGATGTGCTGCAACTCCCAGCCTCTCATTTCTGCTCCGGTTTCAGGTGGGCCAGCTCCCTGCCTGCTCTTAGCATGTACAGCAAGCTTCATGCTCTTAACATTTCCCAGAAATTCAAAGTGACAGAACCGGAGGTATTGCAATCTGGAACTCTTAACTTTCGTAAACTGGTGAGAATACTGGAATGTGCATGTTCCTTATTTAACTGCTCCACCAGCTTTTCTTATACGCTGCTCGGCACAGCCGTTCAGGATACGTATTAGACAACTAACATCTGGACTGAATATCTATTAGGACCATATGCTCTACTCAGCTACAGCATCATGTTGGAGATTGGGAAAATCCAAACCAAATGGAGGTATCAGAAACTTTCAAGGGTCAAAAATAAAGTCACTTTGGTTTTCCCAGCCCCAGCGAATATGGTATACTGGCCTGTGCTCTATGCCTCATACGAAAGTCTCATTGTAGAAATAACCTGACTTGAAAAAGGAAAACCAACTTCACTATTGTGGTTGAAAACAGATCTATCTTGATGATTTTCCCCTTAGTAAAGTTCTGAGTGAGGCAATGCTGAACGCCTCTGTCTCCTAAATGAGAATGAACAGCAAGAGCCCCAACCTTCACCTTCTTGTTGATGCTTTATGATGGTGTTCTCAGTGTGGATGTGATGGTTTCCAGTTTCGCCCCAATAGGATTCTCCTGGTTTATGGCTGAAAACATTATACGTGCCCTAAATGTCCGTGCCTGGGAATGTATAGCTTACATAAACAGAAGCAGCACTTAAATACCATAAAAGCCCCTCAAGGTACCTGATGGAGCACAGCGTGACTCCCTCACTACTGAGTAAGGAACTGAGAGCATGGAGCAGCTAAAATCATTTTGTACATGAAAGGAAGAAGGCAGAAAGAGTCTCTTTAACCACCTTTAACCAGCTTTGAGGCCTGATCAAGAAAAAAATCATAGAATCCCACAGTCTCACTAATGTCTCATGTAGAAGGGGACATCTTAGTGCTTTTAAAACATTACAGGTAAAGCCCTGAGGCACCAGAGGCCAACAGTGCTGATTAGGCAGCACCAGTATTTATATCTACCCAAATTTCCTGTGACCAAGACTTGTTTGGGGCAGGGAGCAGAACTTAATACCCTGGCTTCTTGGCACTACTACCACTTCCGATGGATGTGCTCTGGGACAGTGCACATCTCAGTGGTGTCTCAGGCGCCAGATAAAAGCATTCATTCCAACTTCACTGGGACACCAGGGGAACTACTGATTTTATCAAAGCAACATCCATACTGTATTTTTTCAGATCAAACTTGCAACCATTTAAAATAGCCCCAAAATAATTTTGCAAAAGAAACCAATTCAGTTTTCCACTACTGTTTTGGGATTTTTTTGTTACAAAATTAAATTAGCCAAAATCCCCGTATTTAAAAACCTGACATAAAAAAATCCTAAACATCTTTTTTAAACAAGTGCTCTTATTTTCTTTATGGTTTAAATGGATGGATCAACATCACAAAGGTGGAGAAAGAGAGTGTGCATAGGACGGATATTTCTGGTCCGGAGGAGGAGAACGGGAAAAGCTGGATGACTAGAGTGTTAGAAATGGGGTGGGATTCAGCAGCACAATGTGCCCAACCATAAGCTGTAAGGAGTCAGAGCACCATTGCTGCTGTGCCCTGGGAGCTCATCAGCTGAGAATGACAGTGGATGAGAAGGTGCTGGAGATATTGGCGGGTCACAGGACAAGCGCGAGGTGTCAGAATGACCTGGCCTTTGGAAGAGCAGGAGTCTGCTGTGACAGATGAGGCAAGGTAATTTTCCCAGAGATAAGGCAGCAGTAACAGCCCTGCTCAAAGCTGGAGACCATCACCTGTGTTCAGGAAAGATGAAACAGGGAGAGAGAAACGGCAACCAGAGTGACCAGGGAGGCATGGACCCTTAGGACGTTGGCTGGTTTAGCCCTGCAAAATGGACCATGATGGTGGCTGCAGGACAATGGGAGTGAAAAAGGAAAAGGAGGAAATAAGCAACATACAGAGATATTCTTTTCAATAATTGTGTTGGCAAAAGAGATATAACAAACAGTTATGTAGCCATAAATGAACATTAATGTTTTCTTCAGGGTGTTAAATTGAGTTACGGTCTCTCAGACAGAGAAAAAATGTGAGGCCTAATAATCCTCCTGAAACATTGACATCCCAGTGAAGTCAATGACAAATTCCTGCCCTCCATCCCTGTGTCTGGCTGCCCATGGATTCAAGCAGATGTTCCTGAACTCCTTAGTTTCAACTCCTTGCTGAAGCCTTTTTTTCTCTCTCTCTCTCTTCATTTTTTTCCTTTAAACTCTGAGGTCTAGAGATTTCGTTTTCTTCAGATGAAAGATTAGATTCTGTCAGTTCTGAGTACATATGTGGGCTGATCTGGCCTATGGGCCGTATGTTTGACACCTCTAGTATACTGTGTTATTGTACCCGGGGGAGGTGACGGGGACTTATTTATAGAGACAGTGTCTGTCAGGGGAAGTTGTAAGTGCGATTTGTGTGGGTTAAAATAGGAAGAATATGTACTCTGTTAAGTGGACACTCCTTGATTTTAGGCATGGTCAGGGTGAGCGCCCTTCACGAATCTTAGCAGTTTCCAATTTATTTCTTTTTTTGCGGGAAGACACAATATTTTTAGACTCTTCAAGTATATCTTTAAACTTGGAGAAATGACAAGTCAGGGGACTTCTGGGACACTTGAAGCAGATCTAACCTGTCATGTCGGTGCTGTGAGCAGCTGCAGACGCCACTGCAGAGGTAGTGCAAATGCTACCTCGCTACAGGGGCACTGCTCAGCACCCAGGCAGCACAATGGCAATGTGAAGCAGCAGCTACAGAGGATTTGGTCCTCTAAGCCCCAAGACCGCACTAAGCCACCTCTCTCTTGCTGCTCTCTCTTTCCACCACAGAGACATTAAAATGCACACAACGCCCCGCACAAGCCTGATGTTTTGGAAGACCGCTTCTTCCAAAATGCCTTAGTATGAAATAAAAAACCACCCTGGGTTAAGGAGGAGAAAAACATCTCCTGTTGACTTCATGACAGGGGCTTTGGGCTTCACCCTGTCTCACTGAATCTGTTCCTTCTCTAGTGCAAATTATTTGAGAAAGAAAGTTTCCTGATATTAGCATTTCACACATCACTGAGCGCATTGCTGGTGCTTGAGAAACAGCCAACAAAAATAGCTTCCTTGCAGGGTTTAAGTACATAAGATTTAAAGTAGCCAATGAAGTTTTCAGGCTCCTAACACTTCAAACAGAAGAGCTCCAACAGTAAGCATACAGCTTAAAAACTTTTGATCAAACACACTAGTTCACAGCAAGAGCAAGTAGATAAAACAGATGCAAGATTTCTAGACCAAGTCGTTCTCACATATGGTAACACCATCCTCTCTTAGGGGAAAGCAATGATGGCAAACAATGAAAATGCCCTTATTTGAAAGAATTCCTTAGTATGTCCAAACTGTCATCTCTGTTTAATCTCAAATTCACAAAAAACCAATCCCCTTGGTTAGGAGTCTGCTGATACTTTAGGTTTAAAAAAGAAACAAACCTAAACCCCCCACGTCTTCCCCCCACACTCCACCCCCAATTTCCTGGAGTTGCTGCTGTGTAAGTTCAGGTGAGAGAAGCCACTTGAGAAGGTTGTCTCAGATTATGGTTTCTAATAGAGCACACTGGGACAGCATCCTTAAAGGTGGGCTCCAGGCTGTGTTAGTCCATTGCCACAGGTCACTAATGTTTCCCCAGCAGTTGGCAACAGAGCTGGGACCTCCCACAGCCTCTGCATGGCAACCGTGGGACAGAACTGGCCTGCTTGTACTCAAATTTCCTTTATGACTCCTTGCATTTAATGGAAAGGTTTTTTTCTTCCTCTGGTCTGGATTCGACATGGCTCATGATCTTGGTGATGGAAAAGCCAATAATTCACCTCACTAGTCAGCCCTGCATTTCCTATGTCCATTTATTATATTAAATTCCAGCTGTTACCAATCATTCATATACTCTCTCGTGTGCGTACACATCCACATACACTAAAACAGTAATGTCAATTGAAAGGTAATACTCTTTAGGTTACCCATCTAACAGCCAGGTTATGAAGTACTGTTTGCCAACCAAAATGAAAGCTGTGAAATCAGCAAAATAACGGGCTGGTTTCTTAGGTACACACAGCAGCACAGCACCACTGGGTGGGGCGAGACTGCTCTCTCACGCTCCATGAGTCTGCTCCTTCGGCTGTTCTATTTAGTCCCCCTTTTCTCAGGATTAAATGCATGTAGCAGAGGACTCTGCAGCAAGGAAAAGCTGTTGCTCAGAGGGCAGGTCCAGGGCTGCAGCAGTAGTGCTAGAGGTGACAGCAGCAATATACCTGTGGTCAGTAATTCTTGTTTCAGTCCATTTTGGACCAGCTCCTCATGCACAGGCTGAAGAGGCAGATTTAAGACTGTTTTTAGCTTGTAGACTTCGCAAGAGGGGACACGTAACTTCTGTTCTCCAGAAAACAGGGATTCACTTGGTGGTGGTGAAGTTAGGAAAAGCCTGCTCCCTAATGCATTTTGGCTGTCTTATACCCCACGTTTTGATCACTTAGAAATAAAACTAATAATATCTGGGCTTAACTTACCTGTGCCATTTGCAGGCAGGATCATACCCTGAACTGTTTTGAACTGGCATAGCCATATTGGCCCTGAGGATGGATCAGTCTGGACACCCCAGCTCCTCAAGGGTCTGTTTCCTGATGCTGCGCCTATGGGGCAGTTGGAAATGTCCCTGCCAGTGCATACAAAGTACTTGCAGAACACATTATCTGGATGATCACGCAGCTCTTCAGGCATCAGATTAGGAACAACTAAACCCAGAGCCCCTTCTGAAACTGAAACAATATCAGCTTTGAGCAAACAGTTGTCCTAAATGAAAATTCATCCCCTGCTATATTTAACCAGGTTGCATGACAGCACATATGTGTTGATTTCAGAGAGGTTTCTGAGGCATGAGGGAGATCATAAATAGGCCCTAACATCTGAGAAAATTAGACAGAAAACACAGTTTAGCTTTCCGTTACACTTTTGTTTAGAATTCAGCTCAGTATCTGTTCTTCCTTAAATGTCCTGGCACACAGCTTAATTATTAGCAGGGTTTCCTTTGGAGGGAATAGGAAGTGGAAAAGGTTATTTTTATTTCACTGTCATACCCAAATTAATGGGGAAAAATATTTGCAGTGAGAGTTTTTAACTTCTACAAACTGTGAAGCTGGCTGCTGGCTCACCAAGTATCATAAACTCCCCATGTATGTGTTCTTGCTTGATGTCAGGCAGCCACCAGCACCATCAGGTTAATCATCTCACGTGTGAATAATCACCCAAACAATGTGAATGATGAACAACATGAAGTCGAAGACACAGATTTTCTAACCACGAACTTAAGTCAGGTAGGACCACGATAGCTGGGCTGTGGTGGGGCTGCAACATCTTCATGCAGCACTGCTGACCCAAGAGTAGAGCTTGCCCTCTGGTTGCAGGCTTCATGTCTAGGATTTACAGCAAACAGAAACAGAGATGGAGAAAAACTATTGTGAGAGCAGATTGAAAGAGGCTTTGCATCTTTCTCAGAGTAAAGAGACAGCTGATGTTAAACTGCCTGGCTGCATGCGCTGGTCTCTGAGCACTAAAACCCAAAGCCCACAGTGCAGTATTTTACGGCTTCAATATGAACTTCACTTCATGCAAATGGGATGTACCACTGTACCCCACTGTCAATGTCAGGACATGCCCTGAGGAGACGGGAGCAAAGCTGAGAAGGTGCTGGGAACAGAATAAAGCTATTAGCAGGTCTCTATCAAGACAGTGACTTAAGGCAGTCAGGTCTACACTCAGTGATACAGTTCTTTTCCTGTTCCTTTCCCCTGCTTGGTATCTGGGCTTTGAGTACACAACCAAAGGCATCACCACAGGGAAGGTCCTGAAGTGCTCAGCTCACAGGGGTGCTGACAGTGTTCTCCACCAGCTGCCCCCTGGCCTGGAAAGCCCGTGGACCCCCAACAAAAGTGAAGTTCCATTTCACCTATTTCCTGATCATTGTCCAGCAGGGCAAACATCCAGCTGGGCACGGATCATAGAGGTTATTTGCAGGGAATACTAACCTGTTTCAGTTATTTATCTGACCTTTTTCTGAAACTGAACAAGAAGATGAGGAAAAGAGCCATTTCAAGAGCAATTGCAGCACACTGGTTTTATATCTGTGATTTCCCCTGAATGTACTAAATGGTTTGAAAATAGGAAGCACTGTGAAATCTTTGACATCTAAGAGTTTGCTTTTCCTCAAACCTAAATGAAGGAAAATCTCTAAAAAACTTTCAAAGTCAAAACTGCATTCCCAATAAATGAGTAATTATCATGATTTGAAAATGCGTGTCTGATTCACAGATCATACCCCTGCTTCTTGTCGTATTTCTGTAGAAAGTAATGACGCAGGAGGGAAATGCTGCGCTATGCATTGCCTCTCCTTGCGTAGCAGGTTTGAAGAAGACAGGAGAAGGCGACACATCTGAAGCCAGCCACTCTCAGGAGCAGAGCAGAGCATCAGCACAGGCATGCAGCTCCCTCCTCGCCTCTCTGTCTCACTCAGCATTCACCTACCCTTGGCAGGTACTTACTGTTTTCCTTCCACCCAGGATACATAAAAGCAAGCACTAATCAAATAAATAGTAGTATTAAGTAAATGTTAATGTAAAATATCATCACTGACCTTGTCACTGTGTAGATCTCTCCACTCAAAGTTGAACTACATTTACCTCAGTGTTGTCAAACATTGTTTTAACTGAAAAAACATGCTCTCATCCACTCAGGAGAAGCACACCAAGGCTTATAAAGCTCTCACAGTCCGCATCAAAAAGAAAGCAGCTGTAACTTTTCACTAGGATAGACTGCATGTCCCATCTCAACTCCTTCATTCTAAGATTCTCAGATTCAAAGCTGTTATTCTCAAAAAAGCACTTGAATTTTTTACAAATCATTAAATAAAGTAAGCGGAAGACATAGTATTTCCTTTACAGTGTTGGCAACTAGAATTTTTTTCTGCATCTTAGACACAATTAACCTATGTTTTATGTTTTCCCCAGCCCAGAAGTTGTCAGCAGTGGTACCCTGGGGCTCCGAAATGCCATACACCACGCGCAGATGAACCCTCTGGATGCTCAGCACAAGAGATTTTCCATATTTTGAGAGCACCACTCGGAAAGCTTTGGGTTTACATGAAAACATTATAAAACTGGAGGGGTGAGGCTGAATACAAGTGCTCTGTTTTCCTGGGGATTTCGATGTCTCTTTGGTCCTGCTCTCAGCTCTCTGAAAGAACATACAGGTCCTCAAGGTGCTGGAGACCATGGCCAAACCCTAAGGCATGAGGGGTGTTTGAGGAGGTGAGGGAGGAAGTAAGATGAAGAACAAGGTTTAAAAGAAGTGTGGCCTGAAAAGGGAAGTAAAAGAAAGGAGGGGCAGGGGATGGCATGGAGGTCTGAGATGAATGAAGGAAGGACATCTGTGGAGGCAGCTGATGCCAGTGCATGATGCCAGTGCATGCCCTGTCCCCTGGCTTTCCTTGTCAGAGGAACATGATGATTGTGCTGATGGGCCTCTCAAACTGTGTAAAAATGCTTTTCTTTTACATGTTGTGGTAGAACTGAAATTCTTGGGCTTTAATATATGAAATTCTGGCTAATTTTCTTGGGGTAGCTGGGTCATATTTTTCATTTACAGAAATCTTTTAAAGCTTTTCTTTCTGTGTATAAATTACATTTTTGTTGTTGTTTCCCTCATCAGCTCAAGCAAAGTTTCATCTGATATATGAACACAAATACCTGTGCTTACTATCATAGCTGCTAAATCCCACAGAAAACTTTGCAAAAGGTGCACCTTTGAGGATGTAGCAAGACTAACAACCTAAGTCCATGCAGGAGTATGTTTGGCTCATGCACAAATAGAGCATAAAGTTAAACTGCACTAGAATGAAAACCTTACTGTTTGGGAATATGAAATATGATGGAAACACCATCAGACATGGCTGAGTGGATGCTCCAGCATGCCCAAAGGAATGTCTATATTAGGGGGACAATGTTTTCTACTCAAAGCTTCTGAATAGTCAGATTTTAAAATTTAATTGAATTTCATTTTCTTAGGGAAAAGTCCAAGTCACACAAGGACCCACCAAAAGAGAACTGAACCAGTTTGGATGGGGAAAAAAAGAAGTGAGAATCCCACAGATAAAACAGACAGCACAGGAATCATGCTGACTTGTGCTTCCAGACTATCCTAGAAATGTCCAGCTGCTAATGAGACCAGTCTCTTCCAGGATACTCAGGGTTCAAACTCCCCGCTAATGGGTAAGCGATATTTACTCAATGCACTTCATCCCTTAAACCAAGATATTGCTCTTGGCAAAGAAACTTGTTCAAGTCTAAAGGGAGTGGTCTCCATCTCCTTAGGCTTCTACATAAAGACAGAAAAACAAGAACTTACACCTCCCCTGGGTCAAAATATCAGTTTACCCCAAGAAAACAAATATGCCTTCCATGCAATATAATTACAGGTCAGCTGAGAAACTTGGAATGAAGGAAAGCAGATCCATACATTGGCAAATTCACGCACTCCCTCGGCTTTAAGGGATGCCAACAAATCCATTACTGCAATAGTATTTTGTACTGAGGGAGTCCTACTTAAGAATTTACAGGCCTAATATAAGGAACTTTGGCTGGAAAGGAATGAAGTTTCCCTCCCATTCACTATTTTCCAATGGAAAAGGATTTTCCCAAGTGAAAAGTAAATTGCTGAGAAAATGCAATTGAAATTATTAAAATTGCTGAAGGTTTTCCACTTAATTTTGTTCCCATCCTTCTCCCCCCCAAATTCCCACGATAGTCAATGTCAGAAGATTTCACTTACTCTTGAATTACTCCTCCCAAATCATAAATATTTATCACGTGAACTGTGTCCTTACAAGTCTCTCACATTTGTGAAAGAAAGCAGTTTGCTGCAGGATTTGACCTTGAAAATCTTCCCCAGTCTCACTGACAGGAGCCAATGTTATTTTTCCCTTGTAATAGCCTTATGCCAGACAGACAGAACAGCGAGGCAGACCACACGCAGAGTATTAAAAACAGTTCAGGGTGTGTGATTTTGGTATAGGGAGAAAATGGCCACTATACGGCAAATGGGAGGTGGTACAGTGGAAGGGGATTTGTTCATTAATAATGAAAGGACATTGGAACATGATTAATTCAACATAAGAAGCCAACTTCTTCAGCTAGAAAATGCAATCGATTGTCTGAAGTAATGGAGGAATTAGAAAACATGTCCAACCTTTACGCTTTGGATTCCTAAGCAGCTATTAGGCTTCGATGTTGGAAAAAACACCACAGTGATGCCTAAAAGCAAGAGGGTAGACTGGATGAATTGTCACCATCTCCTCCACAAACCCTGTACTGAAATAACTGAAGTGCCTTAGCCTCCCAGTGGAGACCTCTGCCATAAACATGTATCATACAATGCACATGGATAAATACCAAGCTTCAGTCTATGACGGACACTTGAACACTGAAGAAGCAGCACAGCCCAAGCCAGAATGGACCAAGAAGCAAGATGCGATGCTGCTTTGGCCAGCTCTGCTGTGAGAAGCAGGAGGAGGCATTTTGTTTCCCTGCATCTGTGCTTTCCTCCTCCATATCTTCTGTCGGATCTGTAAGAGTGCCCAGTCACGGGGCTTGCAGCAAGGACCTGACTCACACCCAGCCCTTGAGGCAGGCATGGTAGGAGCAGAATTTGCACGCACAGCTGCACTGCACTCTGAGCACTGTCACCTTGTGGTTGTTCCTTGGGCTATCGCTGCTCTTTTGAAACACAAACAAACAAACTGAACATGAAATTCAATGAAACTCAGGGCAGCCAAAGAGAGCAGGAATCTCAGCCAGCTGGCTGAGGTGGGCTTGCTCTTGCTTTTATTGAGAAGAGATGATTTCCAAGAGTTTCAATAAGTGTTGGATTATCATTCAAGGATGAATCTGACTCCCATGTTAAATTAATGCTAGGCAGTGCACAGACCTTATACAAAGACAACAATGGAGGGGGCTGCACAGTCAGAGAAACCTCCCTGAGAAGCTACCTTGCCAAGACCAGAGAAGAACATACATAAACACCTCAGGATTTGCATTGATGCTTGTGGCACAGAAAGAATCTCTGGGTCCATATGATTGCTGCAGCCCACTATATTTATCAACCAAGAAAAGAGAAAGTCACCAAGTCTTGCAGGAAAGAAGATCTGGTCCTGTCACCAAGGAAGATGACCTGGTCAAAAAACCCATTGCCTGCCCCTTCTTTCTGAGTCTCCCCTCCTGCCCCTTTATCTTCCAATAGATGTTTTGATAAAAATGAGGGAAAAAAGATGTTTTTGTGAGAAATTTCCTTGGTTTCTCAAGGCTGTATGGTGAAACACAATGATGTTTTGGCCAAGTTTCCTCCTTCGTCTCACTTCTCTGATACACAATAGAGTCCCATTCTGGTTTCAGAAAGTGATTACTCATGGTATCTTTGTCAAAGGAACATGTCCATTGAAAAATGGGTTTTGGAAAACTCACTTGTTTTCCATTGGCCTTAAAAAGATCATTGAATGAAAAAGCCTCTCTATTTGAAATCTTTGTTTAAGATAGGAGCCGGGTCTGCATTCAGCAGCATCTCAGTATCAGTGAAAGAGGGGACAGTTTCCCAAGGATGATCTGGGCTTCTTATCACTTCTTCCATTTGCCTTTCCCAGCCTACCACATTGTCTCAATCACATCCCACCAACTAACCTGAATACAAGCCACTAAATCAGGTCAGCAGCTAGCTGTGTTCAAAACCAGATTGGATGGGGCTTGGAGCAACCTGGTCTAGTGCAAGGTGTCCCTGCCCAGGGCAGGGGGGTTGGAATGAGATGATCTTTAAGGTCCCTGCCAACTGAAACTTCCGTGTGATTCTGTGTGTGTGTGTGTGTGCATGGAAGTCCTATCCCGGGGAACAAAGAAATAATAATAAAAAAGAGGCCTTAAATATTCTTCAGGAATGCAAAAAATGGGCTTGTATCACAAAGCAAAGTAATATTTTCCATCACCACAATGAAATATTTATTAATAGCAGACACTAAATAATCTAGTACAGACTTGTTCACCAGAGTGCAGATTTTAGCAGGAGTCTCTGAGAACCGAAGCCCATTTAATTGTAATGAATAATAGCACAGATTTCCTATATTTGGTCTCATATTTTGCAAAAAGTGTTAGCAAGTAAACATGGATATTCCCAAACTGTGAATATTTAGTTAAGTTCTATTCTGATGTTTCTTGTTCTGAATATTACTCTATAAATTATTAAATTGCAACCAATTTTCATGAGAATGACTTTTTTTGTTTGCAAAAAATTGCTGCTTTCTTCCACCTGAAGCTAAATCCACTACACGTGGAGGCAACTAGGGGCAATATACTCTTGAAAAGGATCGTAAGATCTGAGCCAAAGTACTTATCGGATGAAAACCAGAAATTATACTTTTGTTTGAGTGTCATACACACATAATGGCTTCATACAAATGAAGATTTTTACCAAATGGCTTACTACTTTTAGAATTTCATAGGTAGAAATTGGTTTAGTTGGGCACATGCTACTGACCGAGCATTTTCACTTCATTTACACAACATGTCTCTGACCAGAAATAGGCAAAAAATCCATATCCCAAATGCAGAATGTAGGGAGCGGAGGAGTCTGGAGAGGAGAAACCAAGTGCTCTTCATGCAAGGGTCACTGCACTGGTAGGGGAAGCCCTGTCCCAAGCTGCCACGTGGCACCAAAGAGCCCATTTCATGCTGGGTGGTGGAAGGGAGACAAGAACTTATGCCCAGGCAGAAGCCAATGCCCTGCACTAAACCACCAACTTCTGTTTGCCATGCTTGCTTAAAACTCTCCCACTCTTTCCTTTGAGACTGGACACTGCTGGGAGCAGTGACTTCTTCCTGTGGGGTTGTATGAGACCTAGTAAAATGATCATGACCTCACAAGAGCTTCATCTGTGTACACCTTCTCCATGGAGATGAGAGGTGCTCACGTCTCAGCGCTGTTATTAGCAAAGAGTCAGATAAAGAACAGACCTCCAGCAACTGAATTCTCTGGGGGCAAAGAAAGGGGATACTTCTAAACTTACATAACAAAAATACCATCTACTGCAAGCATTAAATAATGGTCCCACAGAGGTGCAAAAGTACAGAGGAATAATTAACATCAACACAATTTCAGAGTCAGCTACTCGCACTCCCGCTCCCAGCACCATCCTACAACCATCACACAGGCACAGTGGAAATACCTTTTACTCCTGTAGAAAACATTTTTCTAATACTGAGACCACATAGGGAAGGGAGAAAAGAAGATACGCATGTCTACAGCTGCAATTTCTCCAAGCCAGGCTTACTGCTCAGGCCTGTGGGCTCGTACTGCTGCTGCCGAGCGGTCAAGCCTTTGCTGCTGTTTTCATGGCAATTTGCATGGCATGGCTCAGCGGCTCATGATTTGTTTTTTCCAAAAATGACACTATATTTGACAAGTACCAAGTGACAGCAGCAAACCTATTTAACCACTCTGCTGCTGGGAAGCTTAGGAGAGGCTCAGAGGTACCTTACAATTGCCCTGCTTATTTTAACACACCATACACAAAGCTGCAAATCAGCCTGACAGCATGGAGAAGCCTCTGATTAGACAGCAAACTTCACTTTCTGTCCTTTTTAAGTGTAACATTTTCATTCTCACACATGTGCATGCTCATTTGGGAAGCATCTGACTAGTTCTGGCATCAGATTTGGACACCTTAATGTGTGCATCTTCCTCACAGTCTCATAGCACTGAATAACACATGAAGCTGCATTTGTCTAGAGGTCTGCTCAGCTCAGCCTGGGCGGGTGAAGAGGCAGATATTTATTTACACTGCTCCCAAGAGGGGTGAAATCCGAGCGGGCTGGTGCAGGGTGTGCTGTACCTGACTGCAAGCTAAGCCATTGGTTTCAGCGCAAGCCCTCAGCAAGGCATTGCCCAGCTGGAGCTGATGCTGGAGCTTGTCTTTGAGCCTTGTACAGGTCATTGCTTTTAGGAGCAACCAGAATGGCTGCCCTTTGCTATCACTTCTCGCCTGCTATCTACAAAGTAGTTGTATTTAAAGCAATAAACCACAGTACCTATGTGATATTTGTCAGCAAATACTGGCTTTCAGCGGCAAGTGCTAGTGATAAGCACAAATTCATTTGATAAATCATGTCCTGTCTAGCAAGAAACTCAAACCCTTCCTGCAGAGGAAAACCATCCTTTAATGTTAGATAACTTAGGGTTAGGCCTGCATAGCCTTCTGTCTCCCTTACAGCAATACACTTTGAGAGAGGTAATGGGAGTAGAGTGATAGCTAGGTCATTCCTACAACACAGAATAGATTTTGCATGGAAAATCCCATCATTGTCTTGTATAAACAAGTCCAAAACGCATTTATAGGATAGGTTTGGGTTTTTTCAGCTTGCAAGAGGGTTTAATTTTTTTTCCTCGCCACACGAACTGCCAACTAAACTGAGAAGCAGAAATCCTAAATAAAAGTTTAAAACCAACCACCAACTGTTTAGAAACCGAAAAAGAAACTCCACTTAGGAAATCAGCCCCTTTAAGACGGTGTTCCAGTAAGATGCCAGGGACAGGTGACTTGGTTGTCTCCTTGGAATAACCACATTTTAGGCTTTCAGAGTAAAATATATGAGGGTGGGAAGCCAAGAGGGCTCAGATTTTAACACAAAGGGTAATCTGGTCTGGCGCAGTCTGGTCACTGCAGCAGTGTATCTGAAGGTTAGGTTTTATGTTTATTAGCATCATCCAGATGGCGTTTTATGTCCTTAATAACTTTGTCCCTGACTAAGCCATGAACCTACTGTTTGACAAACACTGTAGAAAATGCCCATCAGCAGAAAAGCCATTTTGTAATGAGGGGTAGAGCCTGTATGTTAAAGATGCCTAAAGTTTACATCTATGTACCTGTCACCTTTCGCTGTGTACACTTAACATTGTAAAGTACTTTAAGCAGTTGTCATTAAGCTAAGGGGTCTGGACAAAAGCCTGGGAGCCCTCCAGCTCCTTGCAGCATGCTGCTGAGTTCCTCCCCGGCCCCTCTATATATTGGGCCCCTCTGAGGAAAGGAAGGCTGAAGCTTTGGCAGGGAGCTGGGGCTGGCTCCCATCTCCCCCATGTGCCTCATGCCATGCTGGGAAATTCACATCAAGAATGTTGAGTTGGGTCAAACCCACCTTTCCCACAAAGCTGTTACAATAATTCAATTATCTCCACTGACAGAGCACCTTGCAGTCCCCAAGGGGAACAGGTTCTGTACTTCATTAGCAAAGTTATCTCCAGCATGTTGCCCCAAACACCACGCCTTACAGAACCTCCAGAATTTACTGCATTTTGATGGCAAAGAAGAAAGCTTCACTTCTAATTAGTGGGACTTGCAACTTTGTGTGGGGAAGGAAACATTTTAGTTTCCAATTGTTAAAATGAAAGGACTGCTGACAGTTATTTTAGCAAGACCATCCTTGCCCCATAGGGTATCTCAGCAGCCCAGTAGCTTCTTTCAGCACCTCGGAGGTGCACAAGTTTTTCCACTTTCAATCTAAACTGAAAAATGTTTGATTTCTACCTAGCTGCAAAATACAAGGTCAAGACATTCCTCCAAAATGAGCAAAAGATACTGCACATTTGCAGACAGCAAAGACCTGAGCACAGCCCATGCCAGGAGCTGGGGTGGGCAGGAAGCCTGCTGGGTGCAGCCACCTGCATGGCTTCCCTTGTGATGTTCAGGGAGCTTGTACAGTCGTGTGATTTCATACCCAGGCAGCCTCATGTGCAGATGCCTACATGACATTTAAAAACTGAGCTGTGGCCAGCTATCATTTACCGATCAAACGTATGGGCTAAAAGATAATGAGTTTAAACAATCCAGGAGACTCTACATAGTTGTCCAGCTGGTTTACTGAACTAATTGAAGTTTAATTTGTTCAGCCTCATGATTCGGACAAGGCCAGAATGAATGTTAGCAGCACTTTTGGTGTTTCATGACACAATTTACTTTGAATTAAAGCAACTGGAAAAAACCCTTGTGCTCAGGGAAGGATGTATGTATCGCTGTTGAAGCAGACACTGGCAGTAGTGACATCAGCATGTTTTTTTAAGCATACGTTCGTCTTTTGCAGGGATATTTTGAGACCCTAAAAATGTCACTACAGAACTGTCCCAGTTTTTGATTTTGAAAATGTCACCTGTGTCATCGTTGGAACTGGGCTGTTATTTCCAGAACTAACCATTTGGGGAATGGTTTACGTGAAACTGAAACCTTAGCACCAGCTCTGTAGCGAAAGGGAGAAGGCAAAAGTGCTGGCGCTCGCACTGGCGCTGGAGTCATCCAGGAATTGGCTGGCTTACCTCAGGCCAGCCTTCCCCTTGCCAGAATTCAGAAATTCACATTTCTTTTCAAATTTGCTATTTTCTTAAGGCATTCATTTTGAACGTGACCAGCTGTTCTCAGAACAGGGATCTGGAGCCATATTCTATATTTTTAGAGCAGGCATCTTTCCTGTTAAACAGAAAGATGAGAAACTCCAAATTAGAATATGGTTAGGAGGAACAGAAGAAAATTCACAAGTGCAAAGCTGCTGCTGTTCACCCAAAAGTCTCCCAGCAAGGATGCAGGAAGACTTTCCCGGTAACCCACAATGGTTTACCTGAAACAGGAGCAGAAAACAAGCCAGGGCAACCACACAGCAAAAAGCAGCTCACCAGGAGCCCCAGGGTTTGGTGCCACGATCAGCTGAAGGTACCAAAAGGAGCAGCTCCATCTCCGGCACTGGCTCCTGTTTCTCCCTTGGGCCAGCATCAACACCGACACAACTGTCTCAGGGACTAGATCAAGGATCTCATCAAGCTACAGACTAATCTGGCAAAAAAGATAATCCAGTTTTGGATGGAGCAAGTCTCTCAGCTGCTCCACGGTGTGCACACTGGTGCTGTCACAATGACTGGGATGGAGAGTACGACTAGCAGTTTTGGCAGTGAAGCGACTGCAAATGTGCAATCTGAGTAAAATTACCGTGCATTTCCTTTAACACTGGAAATAATGAAGCCAAAGCTCACAGGGTCCCTGGGCTGTGAGCTGCTAGGCAAGTGTTAGAGGTAAGCAGGCGGTATAGCACAGGTTCTCCAGGGATGCTCATCATCTGATACCTGGTAACATGCGTGTTCATGCCACATCTTTTCCATCTGTGAAAACTGACTGAGCCCTTCTGTTGTTCTAACCAACCACATATATTCCTAAAACTTCAGGAAATTCATTATCCTTGATTATTAACTGCTTCAGCCAATTTGGTTGAGGACAGCCATCAGCTTCCACTGCCTCTGAATGTGGTAAAAATTAAACAAAATAACATTACTAAGCAATCCCATATCCTTAACAAGTCATCCAAGAGAAGAACCAAAACAGCACAAAAAACCCCCAACCCATCAACACTAAGCTTAAGGGAAATTTATTAAGAAGACCATCCCTGGGGCACAGTCTCTATAATGCCTTTGCCTTGAGTGGTCGCTTCCCTCAAGAGGTCCCCAGCCCCTTTGGAGGTCAGCAATTTTATGCTGTTTTACAGGTGGGAAGTGGAAGAACAAAGGAAGAAGACACCGTGTGAATTCAGCTATCGGTAGAAGATCAAGTTTGTTTCCTTACCCACTAGGTAGTGCCACTTCTTTTTAGTTTATTTCTATGTTGTCATCTTAGATATTTTGAAAAAAAAAAACCCCTATCATAAGCCCAAAATAGTGAAATATTAACTTATTCCTATAACCAAGCCTCAAAAGATCATCTATAATTTTTCATGTTGTTCCTAATTCTCACCAAGTTAACCAAGGTTTCAAAATGTTACATTTTCATAAAGCCCTGCGCTTATAGAGTGGCTATACATGCATCCCCCATCATTCGGCCATTTTAAATATTTCCCTTTAAGAGGAAAGTTTTGGCTTATTCCACATCACCACATTTCTGAAATTAATTATTTAAATTTGTCACAAGTAAGTTGAAAAATTTCACTCACCCACTCCGTGCTGTCAGGATATACAAAGCCAGATTAAATGTTCTGTGGGAGACTTTACCCTTAATTAAGCATTTAACCAAGGGAGTTTATCCCTCCACAGTGAAGGTAGGACCCTTCCCTGTTCTGCTTCAGGATAAATTGCACTGAGAGGGCCAACTTAGAGGAGACGATTTCAAGAACCCTGCTCTGCTCTCTTCTTGCCTGCCCTGGGCCAGCAGCATACAGGCAACCTGTCCCACCTCCCATGTGAATCCAAAGGGCCATACACCCTGCAAGAACAGCTTGTTAAATCGCCCTTTTTTTTTACAGAACTCAAAAAAGAAGAGCTACTTCAAAGGGCCTCCAAAAGTCCTCTTCTTCCTTTGGAAAGCAAAATCCCCCAAAATTCAAGGTTGTATTTCAACAAGAGGGTGCCACTTGTTTTCCCAAACTCCTCTCAACTCTTGGCTGTAGAACAGTTTAGATGAAGGGGAAAGAAGGCCACTCATGCAAATGGATGCCTATTGTTGCCCTGTGTCGTTCAGAAAAGGTAGCCACTTGCAGCAGTGAGGGTTTCTCACACAATACACTATACTATACACTACTCTCAGCTCCAAAGAAAAATATGGGATCCAGTGAGTAATACTGTGATAAGACAGAGTACATTTACTTTACGTTGGTAATTTTAAAGATGAAAGGGTATGAAACACCCTTGGCTTGTTATTAGGAAATGCCTTGTTAGCCACTTTCTTTTGAATTCACTCAGTGCCATTTGCAGAAAAGCCATTTCTCCCCAGGAACTGTTTCTTTTCAGATTGCTTTTTCCCTTGCTTCCCAGCAATTTCTGTTTTCAGAGTAATGAAGACCAATGTGGTTCTCTTCTACACCAATTCACTACATTTATTTTTTTTTTAAATAATTGATCATATCTCTGTAATTTTATACTTTTATTCTAAAACATAGGATATGTACAGTCACTACTCAGCATGGCCAGTGAATTATGGCTTATTTGGGATTTTAAATACAAAGATTATAAAAGTGCTGGTTAAAGTGCTGCCAAGTGAACTAAACTTAGTGTTCATGGTATCTGGCTAAATACATGTTTTTTAAGTAATAAGAAGGAGTTGTTATTGAAACTGCAATCATCTTTCACAATAAATACTGTTTTACTTGAAGGCTTCTATACAATAAAGTTGTATCAGTACTTGGGTATAGTGTACTTATAATTGGCACAAATATAGGGAAAACATACTAATGTCTCTTAAACTGCACTTCTTTTGGTTATGCTAATGGGAAGAACAAATTGGTGTGCCACATGCACCAAGGACTGATAAAGTCTGAATACTATACAAAGATGTTTATTCAGAGGTTATCAGCTTAGACAGTTGTAAGCAGGGACATTATTATATGTAATCAATATATTAAAGAGGAGGTAAGCCTCATGGACTGTTAATAGGGAAAGGCTCAGGAGCTGAATGATGATGTTGATATTGTTTAGACTGAGATTTCCTACGTATATTCAAACCCACGTAACTACAGCATAGATGAATGCCCCTGGGACCTGCTGAACTCTGCTAGGATGAAAGTTGTGCAAAATCAGCAACTAGCATTAAGTTTGAGACCCACGTACTCCAATGGAAAAACAAGCTTTACCATGAGATTTAAAACCAAAGCTTATAAACATTTAAAAATCAAAGTTTTGTTTTCTATCTGCTGTTACTTAAGGCAATTAAAAAAACCAGCAGAATTTACTTTTTAAAATTTATCTATACATTTAAATAATATACATCTACAATACATGTATTAAAAATATCTACTCCTTTCCTAAGCAGATCACAGTGACAAAGTATATACAGCAACATGTTTGCTTGTGGTATCAGGAATGCAATAAGTAAAGGTTTAAAATTTATACGGGGGGAAACTGAACAGAGTTTGAGACTGAGCGAGGTTAAGGGTTTTTTTTTGCTCTTGCGTACAGAAAAATGCTAGCTGTTGGTTCTGTCACCAAAAGCTGAACTTCGCTTTAATAAAGCATCCTCCAAATTGCACTCGGGTATTTTACTAAAGTCGTGCCACCCATCCTGATGAGATCAATGAGGCATTAAACACATGAATAACAAAAGGATCAAGAGCCTACATGCCTATTTATTGTAGTACCTTCTGTGACTTTAAGGTTTACAAGATCCTATGCTCTTCCTGTACAGTAAGGGAATTGGTTTCCTTATGACATATCTTCCCTCTTTCAGGGAGATGCACTGTATGAATGCATGCACTTTAAAAGCCTGGAAGAAGGAACAAGTCTTTCTAGTGAAAGCAACATAGGGTGTGCAGTTGTCACCACTAGCATACTCCTTCAGATGCCCAAATACAGTTGGCACTCCCAGAGCAGCATCGCATAACTATCCTCATACAAAGGCCTGATGCCTCTACTCATGGGACCTTTTCCAGGCAGGTGAAAACAAGATAGTGCCACTGTGCTGGGACCACTCAGGGATGCTAGCCTTGCTTATGGGAAAGAAGCTGCAGGGTCTGTCCCAAGACTTCTCTGCCTGCCTTTGTCAGAAATACCATACAACATGGTGAGGAGGAGACAGCCCTGCTGCCTGCGCGGGTGCAGGCAGGCAAGGGACAGAGGGAGCGAGGGAGGAACCCACAGATTTGTCCTTCATCCCTGACTGCACCATGGCTGAGACATATGAAAGTGTCAAACCCCATAATGTCAGCACAGAGCCTGACGTTTCAGACGTACAAGTCTGTAAGAAACTCTCTGATCAACTGCCTCCAGGGCGTCTTCTATCCTGGACCCCTTTCAAACAAGATAGTTTGTGGATGCAGGATGGAGAGCACATCCAGCACATCAAGCCTTCCTTGCCCATTGCCTCTGGAAGAGCCTGATGAAGAGGATGCCCTGGGGCCACACATCTTCCCTTGCCCCACTCCCTTTGCTTGCCTGCATCCTCCCTCAAAATGCTTCAGGACCAGATGCCACCTGACATCGCCTGGCGCCCACCCAAAGCCACCTGGTCCCTTCAAGTCATTGGGCTCAGACTAAACCTCCTCTGGGAGGCTGTCCCAGCCAAGGAGCAGACATGGTGGGGATGGCCAGTAGAGCCTTGCCGAGATCCTCACATGAGTCATGGACGGCTGCTGGCTGCAGTTATCACATTAGGGCTGGTCCAGCTGCCTTATTAAAGAAGATTTCTTAGTGGAAAAAGGTGATTTTTAGAACTTGAAACTTTTTCATGTGAAAATGGCAGTTTTGACAAAGGCCCTTCATTCTGTGATGGAGATAATCAAAATGAAAAATCTCATCTTGAATCAAATTGAAAAGAAATGGAAAAATGAAACAGTTACACTTTCTGTTTTGACATTTCCCATTCAAAACTCCTCAGAATCCTTTCCCTGCTGTGTGAAAATGTTCCTTTTCTCATTTTTATTTTTTTATTTGTTTCACTCGGGGAAAAGCATTTGGAAATGCTGACATTTCTTGCATGAGATATTTCAAGCTTTATCTAGAAAAGTTGTGCCTACAAGCACACTGAGTAAGGGTTGGTTCCTTGCACCCCACCCCACGAGTATTTTAGAAGACTTGTTGGAAAATATCAAATTTAAATAATAGCTTTCCAATATTAAAGGCAAAGTCAATGGGTTATGTTTTTCTCTTTGAATCCAGACACTTCTCTGCGATTTCAAATGCTAAAAGGTAACCAGATTTAAAACCAATTTCACAGCAGAAATGCTTCCATAGAAGATGATAGACCAGCTGATGCAACTGGCAAAATTCACACTTTTAATTAAAATGATTAAACACAAGAGACCCCATTGCCTGTTTTATGTATAAAACAACAACAAAGTAGGGATTTATGAAAGAAAAATCATGTTTCTGTATATCTTAAAGGAAAAGCTGAGAACTGAATTTAAATTGAGGATTTTTATGTGAGGTGTTATACTCTTTACTTCTGCAGACTACTAGTACAAATCTGAGAATAGCCCAATGTTCAGATATTATGCCATCAAAGGCAATCTGCTGTTACACACTTCCTCTGTAAAATCTATGTATATACACTGGAAGTCTCTGTTAATTTCAGTGATATTCGAGCAGTCAATAGAACATGAAATGAATCTTTTCCCCAATGGTCAAAGGTATTCCTATTGTAAAACAAGCCTCCTTGAAATAGTACATATTTTCACTGTTCTTTTTTACAACAAGCATTATACAACAATGATTTGTCATGTTTTACAATGCAGAACTCCTCTGAAATGAGTAAACAGCTTTCATGAAGAGATCAAGAAGAATATATATTTTTAGACTATTAAATGTATTTATAGATTATTTTACACTCAGGTTCCCTGTAAAAATAATACCATATTCTGTCTATAGATCTTCCTCTTAATAAGCTCAGTAGAGACGTCTTGTTCATTTCCTGGGAAGAAATGCTCTTTATAAGAATTATCTGTAAATGCCATTAAATTAACATCTTCAACTGCTTTTACTCCACAATCATGAAAATAACTACATCCAGAATCATTTCACTTTAAAAAAGTCATTTTAGTCTAAAGTTTGGCAAAAAAATAAGCTGAAATGCTTAGAAATTTACATTTTTGTCACTCCATAAATCAAAACTTACTTTACATATTAGAACAATTTTTGTGAGAATTTTGGATCTGAGCTGATAACCTTTTGCCAAGTTTTAACGAAATGCAAATTGAAACATCTGAGATATTAAACAGACAATCAAGGTTTATGGTTACATCATAAGATTATTGCCCAGTAACACTGCATACTATGGCCCCAATTCTGAAACACTCACAGGCTTTATGTATGCAAGCAACCCTTGTGAACACAAATATAAGTGCTAATATAACCTCATGGCATCGAGAACACAATGTTGTATCAGCAATTGACATGCAAACTGTTTTGCTAAGGGAACATTCCTCCAAAAGATGTAGGAGGGTGTATGTGTAGAAAAGGGCAGCAAACGATGGCAGAAGCTTAATTATAGTACCACTAATGGCAGGAAGAGAATACAGCATTGAAGACAGCCAGCAGCGTTAGCTCAGAGCAGCTACAGAGCACACAGGACAGGCTCCCTGGCTTGCGTAAGCTGAAGTGGGTTCATTGGAGTCTTATTACATGGATTTTCATCAGATCAGGATCTGATCTGTGTCTGTAGAGGCTGTATAAAATAAAAAGCCCACTGGCTGATTAAGAATGAAGACTAGGTACTCCCTTGTAGGTCACCAACAAGCATACTGGCACTAATGTCTTCTCCCTCAGAAGCCCACGCTGTAGATGCGCACCATAATGCAGACCTTATGTAGTGCTGAGGGAAGTGTTAATTAATATCTTTAATCATTACATACTACAGCAAGATAAGAATAAGTGTCTTGCTGGACATAAAGTCTTTCCAGACACCACATGTAAGACTCAATTACAGCCACTGCCCACTCTCACACCTCACAGAGGCGATGTTGACGTGTTCCTCCTGTTACGCCTGGGATCGGCTTTCACAATAGCCTCCAGGAAGAGCTAAACATGTAAAACTTTCTGCATTTATGGTTCATATTAATTTGCCTGTGGCCTCTGTGGAAACTACAGACAAATTTCTAACAATGGAAAATGGTTGTTTTAAATGGACTATTGTTAATAATTAAGGTTATGCAATACTCAATAAGAAAGGTCAGATCTGAAGAGAAGGGATTCACCTGATGCTCAGAGATACACCGATACCAAACCTAGGTCCTCAGGGGGAACAACCGGCATGGAGCTTGGGGTGAGGCTGGCATCGGTTTCATGAATGGGGTGAAGTTCCTCCTCCCCTGGTGTTCGAAGCAGAGGAGACCACAGGAAGCCCTCTGAGGGGGTCCACAGTATATTTACCAGAGGAATGCCAAGTGCTAAAAAAGATACATGCACCGCAAACAGTTCACCAGGAGGTTACTAACCGGCGGATGCCCCCAAAGTCTTGTTGTTCAGCTCTTCTAACCAGATAAATTGAGACTAAATTGTAGGCTAAGCTTTTCTCTGGTAGAAAAATGTTCCCACTCAAATTTCACTGTTCTAATTGCAGAAGCTAGAAATAAAAATACTTTCATTCAAATAACCAGCATTCAAAATGCTTTCAGCTGGACTTTGCCTCCCAAAAGAAGCAAAGGTGCATGAAGGATGTTCTGTATTATCATTCTTATTGGTGTTGTGGGCCAGGACTCCATAGGTGCTGTTCTACCATAAAACAAAGTTGATTATTCCTACTTCAAATCATGATATTTTATTATAACAGTTTACAGTCCTTATTTAATCATCTCAGCATGTATTGCATGGAGTCTGCAGTGGAATCAATTCATTTCTAGTAAGTATTGGGCCAAATTGTGCTTTTAGTCCCAGGAGGAGGGGTGGGGGTAAAATATATAGAACAGCTGGGGCCACCCAGTAGTTCAGTGAGGTACTCAGACAGCAGCAATGGCAGATACAAGCAGAAAACATCTTTAAAGAACCCTCAATTCTTCAGCAAAGCCATAATTATATTCTGAACATTTTTTTCATAATCATTTTCATCCAAAAATTTGCCAAAAAAATTCATCGTGAAAGGCGTAGAAATCTACATTTTTGACACTCCATAAATCAAAAGCTTATTTTACATAGCAGAACCAAATTGCAGTATATTTTACCTCAACCATACTGTCTTTTAGCATTACCTGCTCCATTTCCAGACTTGACAATTTTTACATACCCTTCCACAGCTCCTCCTCAGATTTTTTTAAACTCACCATCCTCTTCACCAAAACATATAAAATACCACTTCTCAGAATCTGTCCCCTTGAAGCCCAACGTGGCCCTAGGGCTGAACTAGCTCAGTTTCTGCTATGATGATGTAGAGCAACCTGGGGTCACTCACCCATCACTTCCCCACCCTCCAGGTTCCCGTTGAGCTATTCCCTGCAGGTTAACAATACTCCCTCTCATACCAAAGGTGCAGTAAACCTTTTGCAAACACCCCCAAGCTGCAAGAGAGTGCAGGCTTGACTCCAGCACAGCCACTTCATCCTGGAGGCAGAAAGGTTTCTCCTGGGGAGGATACATTTAGGAACATTCATTCCAAGGGGAGGGGAGTGCATGTGTGTGAGCAAGCCCCCTTTTGTGTTGGTACATAAAAAATGTTTGCTTTTCAGTTTCAACTCTGATTTCTTTTTTAAATCAAAATGAGTCACCTTTTAATTTGGGAAATTGGATCATGAATTCATATAGCTCAAGCACAACCAAACCAAACCAAAATACAAGCAAATCTGAGAATAATAGTGACTTTCAGACACAAATCAAGCTGGGTTTGATTTGTGTTATTTATCAAGAGTTAAGAAACCTTGTTTCCCTTCACCAGTCCCCTGAGCCATTAACTTTCACATTGCACCACATTCTTATAAGATTATGGGAATTTTCAGCTCAGAAAATCCAAAGCGTTCTGCAGCTGAGCATATTTAGTTGCATTTTACAGTTCTATTTTAAAATAATACCACTACATCTGATACCCCATACTTGTCTGTGACAAATGTAATATGCAAACATCTTCCATTGCATAAATGGCAATAACAATACGCTGAATATCTAACTCCCGTTGTCTGGAAAGCAGTCTTAATGTTGCTGAGTTAATGAGTGAAATGAGCATTGTGGTCTAAGTGTCACATAAATAATGGTTTCTATTACAAAAAAAAACTGTTCTACCACACCCTGGCCTTCTCAAAAAGCTGAGCTCTAGAGGTTTCCCACAGACAAATATATAAACCAGCACTGAATTTCTTCCTCCTCTCTAAGGCAGCTAGTTTAGTGACCTCTTTCTTTCTGCAACCTATTTTTTGTGACAAAATGCAGCTAAAACTTTATGTGGTTTTTGTATGAACAGGAGTAAAATGCACTCAGTGTAGACCAGCCTCTTCCCTGGTGTGAAGATCATCCACCAAAGCTGCTGAGTGGCAATTCAAGCCATTCTCACAGAGATATTAATCTCAGTTTTTCTGTCTACATCTTTTTACACATAAAGTAACGAGGCCCAAGTTCTCCCTGCACTTTCGCACCTTTGATAGCAACAAGGAGCACATGTGCGGAAGGGCATGCAGATCATAACAACAAATGCTTGGATTCAATTCCAGACAGCCATGGCACTGCTGCCAGGGACATACTGAGGATTACTTTCAAGCAAGTTTTGGAACGGGAACAAAACATACACAACCAAGCTATGAGTTAAAATAATAGCAGTCAGAGGGATATAAAAGGCTAAGCGTTTCACAGCCCGGGTCAGTGTAAGCACAGCCTGTCTAAGGCACAGAAGGCAAGGCAGAGAAGAAAAGGGAAAGTTGAGCAAACTAATCTGGGAATCCAGCCTTGCATGAAACCAGGCTCCCAAATTACCATACAATGGCCTGTTCTCCTACTACTGCAGGCGCAGAAGTAGATGCTTCTTTCCTCCAAACCTCCTGAAGAAGCATGAAAATTACACTGACAATCTTAGGGTAAAACTATCTGCAATCTGTCACAGGCTTTGTATCTGACATCTGGCAAGATGCACAGTTTCATAAGGATTCAGGGGATAGCCTACAATGTGGTCAATAGCTTCAATTGTTTATCTGGGCTTTTGATAATTTTCTGCCATGGTTTTTGTCAGAGGGGATCCACAAAAAAAAAATTAAAGAGTCAGGTGTTATAATCCCACTGAAACCAAAGGAGATAGGTACCCAGATGCCTTGAGCACATCAGAAGATATGAGGCTTGCCACCAGCAGTTACTCATGATTGCAGCCTGAATGGTGTTGAGTGTGGGCAGTCCTACTCTGCCATATTCACATAGCATCCATCTCAAATCAGGATGAACTTGCACAGAACCTGGGTCGCTGCTTTCATTCTATAACAAATACATGTATTTCAGTTTTGCTAAGCATTATTGACTCTCAGGTTTACAGAAGGCTCAGATGAAAACCAAGTAATCCATTCAATCAAAACAAGAAAGGTTCAAGTAGTTGCGGGTGGCAATTTAGATTATGGATAGTAGCAGTAAACCTTTCCTTACCGGGACACTCCCTATTTTATCATGATGTTCCAGAACTAATTTTGGAGCACCTGGAATTAATAGCCCTTGTTTAAACTGCAGTAGCAGCTCTAGGAGCTTCAGCTGTAAGTCAAGACCAGGTCAGTTTGCTGATGTCTGCACCAGGAAACATGACAGCAACTTGTCCTTGCTTCAGACTGTTTACAGTGTAAATCTTGAGTGATAGAACCAAGCCCAGAGAGAGGATGCACAGAAAAATTATGAGTGAAGATTGGTGTGTACAATGCTGAGCTATTCCCTTTCCTTCATGTCATCAGTTGAAACATCTGGAGCTTTTTAATGTTATTTTCTTTTTAGCTGAACAGCATACTGATCTGCAGGGTAGGATTTACTTTGTGCAGACAGTCAGCTGGAGCAATGTGGTAAAGACTGTTTGGAAAGTGTAAGACACACAGATTCCATCAAAGCTGGCCTCCCTCTCAAACTGAAAAGTAAAGGCAGGGTTTTTTTCAAGGTGAACTGATTCAGCACACAAGTTATATGAATAGGTCCTTCACTCTGAGAAATAATTGTATGACCCTCCTCACAACAGACCTGAGAGCAGCAACATCAGATTCTCCAAAGAGAAAGATGGCCTTCTGTCTTCCACAATTGAAAAGTGAACTTCTTTAATAAAGGACATGTAAAATTTTAAGGACAGCCTTAAAAGGACCTACTTAAGAAAAAAATGTGTCATTTATAGGTGTCAGGTCTGCTGTATATTCCCTTGTTTAAGACACAATTTTATTTACTCAGGTTTTGTTGATGGGCATTCTTAATAAAGATTTGAAGAAGATTAAAGTTATTCCAACAACAAAGCTAAAATCCACTTTGTTCTGAATTAGTGTGGTTTCTTTTGCCCCATTTGTAGTTTCTGCAGCCAATTTTTGTGAGGCAGACAGGAGTATTAGACTCAGCAATAAGGACTTTAAGATCTGTTACAGAACCAAAACCTTTCCAAACCAAAACGCATACACATTTGCTCACATAGACGTGACTCACCTATGGCCATCCTGTGATTCCAGCCATGGTCCCATGTATGGTTACCTAACAGAAGTTACTAAGGGGCACAGCCTCAAACAGGCATCATTTAACTGCCAGAATCACAGTTAGTATGTGATCTGTATGACTTGACTGCTAGGTAAAAATGCAGCATTTTCTGAGGCAGCAGCAAACCTGTTTTGCTTACAGGTTTGTGCAGACAGCTTGAAAAGATGGGAAGAACTTTGCATTCACCAAGCCCTCTCCCATGGGTATGATTAGGTGGCATGATGGGCCAGGCTCTGAACATAGGTTATAAAACCACAAGTATGGGTCATTAGCTCTTCACTTTGTTTCTGGATATATTTAATCACTTCTTTTGCCTGTGTTCCTGTTTCCTGTTTTGCCATGTTTTGACTGCACACCTCTGGGTTTACACACCTTTAGTATATCTTGGTATTGCACTCAAATGATTTTCAAGTGTTTCAATTGGCCAATACTGAAACAAGTTCAGCAGAAAAGACGCTGGCATGTTTACTAGTGATTTATTCCAATCAAAACAGATTTGTTCTTAATCCTCCATGACTCTCAGAAAAGGCCATGAAACTCCAGGTTCCACCCAACACAAGGTGTAGGACAATATCATCATTTAAGCTGGAGCTATCAAGCACATCACTGATGCCAACACCATACTTTCAGTTGGATTTAAAAAATGTAAGTCTAACTCGTAACATGTTTTTCTGATATGAAGACTGCACCCACAAATGACTAACAAATCATCAGCAATTGATAAACCTATGGAAACATGGAGAAGATAAATCATTCAAGGAAACCAATGGCTCACTGGTCTTTCAAGCCAAGAACTGAAGGTGGGAAGAGTAACAAACAAGCCAGACAGGACGCAGGGTCCAAGGAGGCAAAGCAGCAACAATAATGTCTGCACACAAAGCATAGCTAACCTGGGAACTCCTTGCTGCAGGGTGCTGTGGAAGTTAAAATTTAAAGAGGTTGAGAAAGCAATCAGATAATTCTGCTGACTGGCAAAACCCCCATCATTCAGGAACTCTGAGCCACACAGTGGCAGATGCTGGACCAGGATCATGTCTTCCTGACCCATTTTTATCCTTTTCCAAGGCTGTTGTGAGCAGTACCCTGGTGTGAGCATTCCCACGGGTTTTATATTGGTTTACAGAGGTGGGTCTGAGTCAGGCACAGTCCCCATCACAAAGTGCCACACGCAGTTTTCTCTCTCTGAAGTGAAATAGCAAAGAGCTGGGGACAGAAAGGAAAGCAATTCTCAGGAAATCGAACACAAGTCATTCCTTGCTGACATACAAGCACTCTGGGACAAAATAATGTATCTAAATCTGAAGTAGTTGTTTTGACCCTTTTTCAGAAAGCCATTTACGTGGCTTACAGAACATTCAGCCATTTCTGCAAAAAAAGAAGTATATTGGGAAATTCTGCTACGGGAGTTGGGATACCTTTTAATTATTGTTTGTCTCAACTTTTGGGTGAACATTCCTTCTTTCAATTGTCTTTGGTGATTTAATGCAGATAAACAAGGGCTTCACTTGACACACATGAATATCAGTAACATCTACTGCAATATTCTGCAGTTACTTGTGGGTTCTACTCGCCTCAGACCAGAAGTGACACTGGCGAAATAATAGTAACAACAAGAATGAATACTGAATAATGAGGAATGTCAAAACCTTTCCTGAGAAAGTTCACATTTGGCGATGTGCAATGGGCTGAATTGAATAGCAGTTAATCCTCTTCTCTCTGCTCATGTTCCTTCTGCTATAAGCAGTGGGCCTCACAGGGCTGGTGGGCTCTCTCTGACCCTGTGTGATGAGTATCAGCCTCCTTCTCACAGCCACCATTTCCTGCCTGTTCCGAAGGTGTGTATGTGCTCCATTACCAGGAGATAGGGAGATCTGATGTTTTCAACAGTCCCTGCAGCAGAATCCTCTGCCTCCTTCCCTCCCATCCTTCCAGCTGTTGCTCGTCCTTGGGATTCTCAGTTTCCTACACCCCATGTGTTGCACTACACATGGCAGCTCCCATGTCCCTGCTCCCTGCCTTCAGGTGATGGAGCAATGCCTCTGCCTTCCCCTACCCTTCCTCCATCCTGCCCTCAGCTCATAAGGACTTGGGGACAAGGACCAGTTCCAATGAAGCTTGGTACATGTTGTGGTTTAAGCCCAGCCGTAACTCAGAACCATGCAGCTGCTCCTCACTCCCCCCTCCTTCTTCCCCTTACTCCCAAAGGGATGGGGAGGAGAATCTAAAAAATGTAACTCCCAAAGGTTAAGATAAGAGCAGTCCAGTAACTAAGGTATAACACAAACCACTGCTGCTGCCACCAATAATAATAATGATAAGGGAAA